>JAHWFP010204991.1:0-10568 GCA_023313725.1 Lithobius niger | reverse complement strand
TCGTGTCCTCCATATCCGCCTCCTCCATAACCACCTCCACTGCTGCCTCCATAGCCTTTACCGTATCCACCCATTTCGTGTCCACCGCTTCCATACCCACCTCCTCCATAACCACCTCCACTGCTTCCTCCATAACCTTTACCATAACCACCCATATCATACCCACCTCCTCCACTGCCATAGCTGCTTCCACCATAACCTCCTCCCATTCCTCCGTAGCCACTACCACCGTGACCACCACTGCTGCCTCCATATCCACCTCCGCCCATGCTTCCATACCCGCCACTGCTGTAACCACCATGACCACCACCTCCGTAGCCTCCGCCTCCCATGCTTCCGTATCCGCTGCTACCATATCCACCGCCGCCGTATCCTCCTTGTCCACCGCCGTGTCCACCTCCTCCATATCCACTGCTGTAGCCGCCTCCACTTCCTCCCTTTCCATAGCCCATGTCGTAGGAACTGCCACCGCCATGACTACTTGCTGCTCCGTAACCGCCACCTCCGTAGCCACCAGATGGTTTCCCGTAGCTGCTTCCTCCGTAGCTACTTCCACCGCCGTACGATTTGCCTCCGCCTCCATATCTTCTCTTTACTTTTGGAGTACTAGCCACCTCTTCAGTTGCTTGCAAGAAAATAGGACTGCATATCAGCAGTGCTAGAAGAAGCTGAAATGAAACGAAAAGATGTCAAGACTATGACTAAAGCCTGCAGAAATAAAACTGAAAATACCTGCAGCAATTTATTTGTAAGATGTTTAATGTTTAAGTCGCTACAAGTCATTCTTCCAAATTATCAACAAGTACGTATATTTGTTCCAAACGACACTTAACTTGGATGAGGGTTAATATTTTCTGTGTACTCACACGTCTACGAAAGTTGGTATGGAGAAAATTTGAACTTTAAGCAGTGTTTCTAAGTCCACACAAACCCACATTAACTTGTAGCTATTTCTGTCAGCCAATAACTGACGCCGTCTATAGTCTGTTCCACATTATGTTTGCAGCAAACTAACTGCAAGACGCCACGTTTGCTTGCACTACGAGTGGAAAAACATGTGGATATCACACTTGTATTCTCTACACAGTTACTGTTCGAGTCTAAGAGTGGCATATTTACGTGTTATTTTACTCGTACTGGAAAAACACATGGCGTCATACAGTCAGTTTCCTGCAGACTTAATGTGGAACAGACTATAACCCCGGCACTTGAATATAGTTTCAAGTAAACTGCAGCAAAGTAATATTGACGAGGAATTACTTTACAGGATCTGTTCAGATGCAAGGAAATGGAGAATCGATCAGATCTCGATCAATTAATGAAAAGGGGACCCAGGCAAAGTCCTTACCGGACCCTTCAAGCAGCTATGAAATCTACTTGAGGACAGTATTTCTTTCCTGCTGTATTCGGGGGTTTCTATCTCTCCCCCCCCCCCCCCCTCGGGTTTACTCCTCACTTTACTAGTCCCTTCGTTGTTAAAAAGGACTTTGAAGGTTTAAAATCAATGTACTAAATATTTTTATATACGGGTACGCTGACAGTTGAACTGCTAGTAAAATTTTTATAGTATTTTTAAAGTATAATAATTATTATTTTTTTTTATGGTGTAGCTTTGGAGAGACACCCTATTTTCAAAACTAATAAATAAGGTACTTGCATTTAAAAAAAAGTCCTGTACTTAAAAAAACTTAAACAGCCTAACTTTAAAGTTGGCTAACATTTTCTTAATCACGTAGTTTACGTGCTAATGTGAGCAAAAACATGCGGGCAGATAGCACTTTAGATGCTGAGTAAAATGGTAAAAGCAGTTTGTACTTGGTTAAATTCAAATAATATATACACCGTGTTTCATTCGAATAGGTCCAAATCTAGCAGAACTGACAAACACAGAGAAGACTGTCATAATCGACGAGCTGAAACAGGAGCTCGCTCACTTCGCTTGCTCGGCCAAAATAAATTTAGAAGTTTGACCGGATGAATTTGAATTTGCAAATACCGGCGGAAAACTCGGCTGTCGGAAAACTGAACCCAGAAGGTAACTATCTCAGTCAGATCGTGTAAAATTATTTAAATAATACGTCTTACTCAATGTTTTTGTCCTTGAATGTGACATTGTGTTCAGCAATAAACGGAGAACCACAGTGTAGCCAACACATTGAATGACAAATTTAATTGGGCCAGAAATTTCCTAGGCCACTATGCTAACTAAACACTATGAAGATCTTGTGCATTTTTTTTTGCGAGGGGGGGGGGGCGAGTTCCAACCAGCTAGTGCATTGGGATTCCATCCCAAAAACCCAGGTTCCATCCCCGAACCTCTAACGGGAACCTCTAAATAAAGGCAAAAAGGCAAAAACAAAACACGCCATTGTCAACAAAAAAAATCTGCCATTGTCTTTTGGACTTTAATGTTAGACTGCCTGAGCGGGAATTGAACCCTCCTCCTTTGAGATCAAAGGCCGAAACTATATCGTTGAGCCTTAGGCCGCCCGCGCACTGAGCAACTTGGCCGCGCTTCCAGGTTGCTGCAGCCAATGAAAATGATTAGTGCGTGGTTTTACATAAAAGGTAAGCATTCTCATTGGCTGCAGCGACCTGGCCGCGCGGCCAAGTGGCTCAGTGCGCGGGCAGCCTTATTGACTACGGCTCAACGGTAGAGCTTCAGGATTTGGTCTCAAAGGCCGAGGGTTCAATTCCCGCTCAGGCAGCCTAACATTAAAGTTCAAGAGGCAACGGAAAGAGATTTACATCCGTATTTATTTATTTATCACTATTCCAGCCCACTAATGACTTTTTGGGTTAACCTAGCTATTCACAAGTTTGGCCCCATTCTGTAGCTTCGTTTATTACTAATGTATACTGCTAATTTCGTTTGAGAATCTATTTCTCCTTTAATACGACTATATCGTGCAATGAAAAGAGACCAAGCGTTTATCTTTGCGTTGAGGCGTACGTCGTTTTATATCCTCGTAATACGACATAATATTGAAAACGTTATCGTAGTTCCAATGTGTCATTATATTCGCCTCACGTCAATACTAGTTCACAAGCACTTAACCCTATTTCCGGCATTACGTAAATATTACAAAACGATCTTTTTACTCCAAAAAATCACGACGATCTTCCTCGAGGCGGTGCTACTAACGGAACACGTTCGGCTCTTTTGGGTTTTCTAGTTTTTATTGAAATGGCCTGAAGTGTTTCTTTTAGTGTTTAATAGCTTTGATAATAACCCAGTTTCCTATATTTTTTTTTTCTTGTATTTCGCTCTGTCGCTTCAGGGTCAATGGCAAAACCATTAAGGCTGGTTTCCGTCTTCTAGATTTCCCGCCAGTGAGAGAAAAAAAAATGTCACGACTTAATTTTCTTTCATGGTCCGTTTTTGAATTTTAGTCTTGTACTCAAACAATACGAGGAAAAAAAATTACATTAAAAAAACGACCTTTGAATTTTGCAACTATTGTGTACCGATTTCCTTTTGAGTTCGATGATAAGACGAATGTTTTGTTTGGCTCATTTCGTATTCTTGTAGTGGTAACTTTTCTTTTATGCCAGCGAATTGTTTTGTTTTTCACACATAGGAAATTCGATCAACCAGTTATCTCCATTATATTTCTGAATGATTTTTTTTTTCTTTTTAAGTAGGACAAATATTTTATAATATGAACAGACAAAAACAGTTAGTCGACTTAAAAGGAGATACCTGCCTAAATTTTCACATCACACGAAAAAATTGCTGTTGGAAAACATCGAGAAAAGTCGGTAACCTTGAAATTTGTAGGCAAGCAATCAAAGCAGAGCCATCACACCCACGGAGTAGCCAAAAGAGAACTAAATAAAAATGTACGCCCCTGACAGCAAGCAAAAACTAAAGTTCATAAAAACAGGACACAACATTTCAATTTTCGAAGGATACTTTCATGCTGGGTCAAAAATAAACGTGCTAACACAACGATCTTAAACTGGCAATACCCGTTTGTTGAGTTGATCCGCGCCGCCATCTTGAACGGGAAAGACAAGCTGATAGGGTCTTCCCTGTTCAAGATGGCGGCGCGGGATTAATCAACAAACGGGTGTTGTCATTTTAAGATCGTTGTTTTAACACTTTTATTTGTCACCAAGAAGGGAAATATTCTTCGAAAATTAAAATTTCCTGTTTTTGTGATCTTGTGGTGTTTGCCCAAATTTTAATTGAGTTAGTTACCTTTACAACCATATTTTGACTGAATTTTATTTATATTAGCCTAACAGGATTTTATGTCTTAAAACGGAAAAAAATAACATCCTTTTCAACTGCTAAGGTTGTCTCGGGACGGAGAAAAACAATTTTCATAGGAATGCATTTGTCTTTCACGCGCCACAATCGACACGAGCAAGAGGTGATTTACGGGGCCTTCATTTTTCCTAACGCAAAGTTAAAGATGGGCTGAGGATAGGATTGAAACCGAGACCTCCCGCATGTGAGGCAATTGGGCTAACCCAATGAGCCTTAATTTTATTTAGAATTTTTGTTTTCGAAATGTCACATAACACATATAGTTTTTTTTTAACAGTGGTGTCGTCATATGTTTTTCCGTGCTTTCGTCCACTTTCTTTCGCTTTCGCAATACAAAAATGGACAACCGCAAAATGAAAGTGGAAGAAAATTAAAATAAAACGGACGCAACCAACGTAAAAAAAAAAGACTATAATGAATAGGGCTGTGAACAGACAACAAAAGCAAACAGTAAACTTTTAATACTCGAATACCTGCAATAACGGAGCAGTTCACCGGTTCGAATCCTAGTCATGCTCTTCAGGCTAACCATAAGTGCGTAAAGATCATGTCCTGCACTACGTTATTACAGCATCTTTGCGCAACCGATTCACCATTTCCTCGCGGTAAACTCACGAGAAATTTGTTGTAGACCTAATCATTTCAATTTTCGACATAGCGAAGTTCTCCCTCTACTTCTCGAGATTGAAATGTACTCTTTTTTTTTCCAATTTACCCTTTCATTTCTAAACTGTTATTTTGTTTACATGGTTTAATTATGTATAATGGTAGAAACACACTAAACATTTTTTTCCTGATTAAAGGTGCCTAATCATCTAATGACAGAATCTAGTGCTGTCTACCGTTATTTAGTTGTATGCAGCACTTGATTTCAACAAGCGAAGGGATGCGCAAAGAAATTTCTTTTTGCACAACACAACTAGCCACGTGTCTCCTTAATTAGTGAATATACAGTTGGTGCGTCCGCGTGCACCAGGGTGCAAGCGGTCAAGGTTAACGATAAAACTGTAACTAGATGGCGCCATTCTAGCGATTCAAAATCTGTGGTTCAAAACGGTCGATACATAGAAAAATAGCGCCCGTGATGTCGTTAGGATTAACTTTACCGTTTGCTGACTGGTGCACGTGGGCGCACCAACTTCACACTTACTAGTTTTGGAGGCACGTGGCTTGTTTGCTGTGTAAAAATAAATTTAGTTGTGTGTTCTTTCGCCTGTTGAAAGTAAGGGCTAGACAGAACTAGATATCGGTAAATGGGTATAGAAGCTGCAGCCTGTCATTTGGTGGCAATCCCCCTTTAAAGAAATAAAGTTGGCTGTACATATTAGAAATAAACGAAGAAACACAATGGAGCTAGTCAAAATGTGAAAAGGTAAGGATTTCCGTACTCTTGATGACACGTGAATTTTTTTTTTGTTTTTTGTTATTGTTGCTGCTCACTTGTCATCCTTAGAAGTTCACAATGTTGGCTCCATTGTGTTTCTTAGTTTACTTTTTTTTTCGAACTAATAAATTAAAAAAAAAATACCAGTGGTATCAGTTAATCATATTTTCTCCTTAAACTATACATAGGGTCTTCTAAACACTTCATTTATAAATAATGGTATCATTAAAGGGGTCCATGACAATTCGGACGCAAAATTTCGGATAGTGCGAAAATTCGGCCTAACCCTACGAAAAGTATAACCCTGCGAAAATTCGGTCCCGCTAAAAATAAAATAAACTTGCTGTAGTGAGTAAGTAGGTTTATGTAAATAAATCTAAATAAGTTGAGCTTCATGAAGTGCTAAGAAAGTTGTTTTCAATGTAATCCTTGCAATCATAACTAAGTGGTGCGGAAACTCACTGTCGGGAGTGAAACTCTGGTTGTGCACTTAACGTAAATTACATCAAAATGTCAGCCACATTTTAAAAAGTAAAACACCATGAGTTGGGACCATACTGTTAAAAGTTAGATCTTAATTTTTAACTTACAGGTATATTTAAAATTTGTATATATTAATTCAAAAAAATTGAGTGTTCCCTGGAAAATCATAATTGTAGTAGGTTATGTACAGAATTTCCTAAGAAAGCTCCCTGCAAAAAATCAAGACTTTCTGCGCAATAGTTTTGTAGAAAACGGTTCCTAAAGTTAAAAAAAACAAAACTAATTTTTGGCTACGGGCGTTTAGTTAAAACTATCTCCACTGGTACACAGCAGCCTACAAAAAAAAACCAATTTTTAAAAATAAATTTAGTGGCACAAACAACGTGAAACGTTCAAATTTATAAAGTAGATATTTCAAACTATTTTTTAAAGTTTTAATAAAATTATAATTTGTTGGGGGGGGGGGGGGGACCGAATACCCTCCGATTACACATTTTGTAAATCGCAGTGCTAACCCATCGTTAAGGTGTTCATTCACACCATGGCAGACGACGACTCAGTTGGCTAGCTGTGCGATGCTTTACACAGCTATTTTTGTTATCATTGCCACACACAATGGCCCATCAGCCATGTCTAGAGTGGCATTACAAACAGGCATTACAAACGAAAATAAACAGACCTATGCGAAACGTTGCTACCATCCTATTTTTCGTGCAGGGCCGGATTAATGGGGGGTGCTTTGGGTGCTGAAGCACCTGGCCATCACAGACCGAAAAGAGCCTCAAGGTTGCCTCACAGTCACGGGGAAAATAAATAAAGGTGACATTTTAAATTAAAAAAATTTTACTTTTACTGTTTTAAAACGTCTTTGTGCCTATTCATGTTCGGTTAACTGTTCACTTTTAGAAACTGGTAATTTTTACATTAAACAGAAAATTTTGGCAAAATTTAGTATAATAAAGAGTAGGTACCAAGGAAAAAATCAAAGTTAGAGAGAAAGACGCTCCTTTCAACTAGACTTGTGAGAACGTACCTGGAGCTTATATGGCTTCCCCAGACCTCCTATCTAAAAATGAAAGGGCCCTGACACCCATTTTGTACCAAGCCCGTGAAATCCTTCAAAGGCCCTGTTCGACCAGAGAACCTTTCGCTTGTAATGTTTGACAAATAACAGATTGCCAGCGTACAGCTTCAGCCAGATAAAACATTATATAACCTTTGTCAGTGAACGTTTGTCATTATTTATGTCAGCCTCTAAGTTACCATTGAGAAAACGGAACAGCATCTTAGCCTTGCGCAGTGGTTCGAATATCCGACACATAAGAGAAGGTAGCTAGGTTCGAGTTCCATTAGCCTATGGGCCTTTTTATTTACTTTCTTTCTACTTTACGACTTCTTTAAAAATTAGTAATAAACTTTGGCAACATTCATCCCTAAATTAGAAATAAATAAAAAAAAAAAAGCTGAAACCGCACAACAAATTTAAAACCACACTGTGCCCAATTAATAAAATTCTCTCAAATGCAGCATTATCCAGCAATGGCGTCGAGACAGTCGACCGATTTCAAGGTTAACAGAACGGTGACCGAACAATTTCAAGAAACAGGAAGAGAAATTAACTGTCAGACCCAGTTCTGCTAACCCATTCATGTATTGTACACATACAATATACTTCTGCTCTGTAATAATGCCCCCCCCCGCCGCTACTCGGAAAGGACTTGCATGGACATTAACAAGTGCAACGACATTTGCTGCCAACACCTTACATTATTCAATAAAGCCCTTTCAAATCGGTAGAGAATTTGAAAGGGCTTTATTGAATAATTTGAACACTTAAAAGAATTGGTAACTGTTTTTAAAATTTACTCACTGGTTATCCTTTCCTTATTTCGGACATCATACTGAATAATTTTTAGATCAGATAAAATGAACTTCCCTAGAAAGTCTACTGTAAAATTTAAGTTGCCAAGAATAAATAATAATGATGGTAAACTAAGTTTGAAATATTATGTTCCAACAATTTTTAACCGTATGCTTGATGAACTTTGACATTTTACAAGTTTTAATCAAATGAACAGAACTGTTAATCATACTCAAAGTTTTTGATGACTTATAGAAACTTTATGGTTGCGTTTTAGTCATATTTGCTTACCTGTCATAATTTACTGTAAGTTTTTAACTGAAATATTATGTACCAGCAATTTTTAAGAATGCCTGATGAATTTTTACATTTCACAAGATTTAATCAAATGAAAAGAAGTGTTACAGATTGGCTTTTACCGACTCAAAGTTCTTCATGACTTTTAGAAGTCATACAAGCCCTGAACTGGGTTTCGGGCTGTTTATTTGTGAAAATAAATGTCATTATTTATAATAATAATAACGCTTGGAATATTTACAAAACGGCATGTCATACAGAGAAGCCAACATTCACAAATTACGCTTTCACCAAATGTCCAAACCACACAGGATTGTGATACGAATTTTCGGTAGAAATAAGAAACAGACTATGTTCATCAATCAACTACCTTCTTCAGGTTTCAACTGTGCAAGAACGATCTTACTACAAATCGTAGTAAGCTAGTTCTCTCACTTGAAGCCTGAAGAAAGCAGAAGATTTGTGGACATTATTTGTTATTTATTTCTACCGAAAATTCACATTGCAAACCTGTGTGGTTTGGACATTTGGTGAAAACGTAACTTGTGTTTGTTATCGTTAATCCAAAATTATCATGAGCCTGTTGGCATTTAGAAACCAGCATTCACCAAAGTCAACAAGCCCCTTCAAATGTCACTGTCACTATTTAAGCAATAAATAAATAAATAAATAAATAAATAGCCAGTGGAGGATGTGGCGATAGCGATTAAGGCGCTATGCAAGTGATCTGGGGGCGAACTGGGTAGCCAGTTCGAATCCGGGTCATGCCACTTCGATGAAACGTAAGTGCATAAAGATGACTTCCTGAACTGCTTTATTTCTAGTGTGGGATTTTCGCTATTGGCTAATTTTCAATTTTCCTTAATACTATTTAAGCACTAAGTTCTACTCAACTGATAACAGTCAATAGTTCAAAAATGTTTCCTAATGTTGCTACCGTAAAAAAAAATTCAAAGCCTGCACAAAATATTATAAAATTAATTATAAAAGTCTGACTAAATAAATAAATAAATCATATAAATAAAAATAAATAAACAGCAATTAAAATAAATAAAATTATTTGTCGCGTAAAAACGAAATAGTAATAGTATGCTTTGGTTGCTTCTTTTTATGAGACTTGTGAAATATAATAAACAAAATCGAAACATTGCCTAACGACCCCACGCCTTCAAAATATAAATAAATAATTTCGAAGTGGCCTAAGTTAAAGATCGACACAGGGGAACTGTAAGTACGCAGGGAAATATTCGATGAAGAAATTTTAAGAAAAATTTTAAGAAAAATTAAGAACCAATTTTAGTGAAATAATATGAAGTTCGTTGATAGTAAGTTAATATATCAGTTTATAATGGCCGATTTTGTAATGCAGAATGTCTCTTCCGAAAAAAATAGTCGATAAACAACTGAGTATAGGTGCTCGATCAAAAAACAAATAAAAATAAAAATTACACACTGTCAGCCACACCCTTGAAAAAAACCAGATGGAAACCATGAACCGTTCATATTGTCTGAGTGCTAATAAAAACTATATTTACTCTAAAAAAATAAAATAAATAAATAAACAACACAATTTAGCCACACACCCTTAAAAATACTGGAGGGAAATTAGCAACCGTTCGTATTGGCTGCGTGTAAATAAAATCTGTTTACTTAAAAAAATAAAAAAATAGAACTAAAAAAAAAAAAGAATAAACCAAGAACGAAACCTTACCGACTTCATACTGCAGACCGGTTTATCTTATCCCAGGTAGCCTGCCTAAGCTGCACAAATTCGTTCAACGGTTTGTTTCGGCAGCGTATGTCCACCACGTGCGTTTCGAGGTTTTTCAGCCTTTAAATGGCTTTCGATGTGTACGTTACGTTTGCTATCTCTGGAGCTGCTTTCTGTTGCAAAAGCAGTTGGATAGTGCCATGCCCTGCCCAAGTACCAGTGCCTTATATACGAGAGACCAATTCGCAGCCTCGGGGCCGTGACATCTAGCGATGACACGATTCACGGCTCTTCGAACACACGCTTCCAAACCAAAACACAATTCGCGGGAACGCTGAGGCGAACGCGCGCCCGCCGTCCATCTCCCAGGCCATTGGTCCTCGCTTGTTGCACGTCAGGAATCCTCCCTCCCTCCTCCCCCTCCCTTCCTCTCCCTTCCTCGCCTCCGCCCTATTCTTAGACGGAGGATGTGGGTTACAGATGAGTGGACAGAAGCTGTAAACGACGGAAAAAAATAAAAGAAACAAACGTCCGTAAATAAAAATGAAAAAAAAAA
>JAHWFP010204990.1:0-33135 GCA_023313725.1 Lithobius niger | reverse complement strand
AAATTTGTCTTTAAGCTAATTTTGTCACTTAAAGTTGGTTTATTTTGTATTTTTTAATGCAGTTTTTGCATGTTGGCATCAATACAAATTTTGTGAACAGTCTGAAATGTACACACTTTGAATTCTGTTATTGTATTAGATTGATCCATTTTCTTGCGGTATTTGCAACCGATATTAAATACTTTTTGTAAAACGTTATAGTTTTCCCTACTCAAGTTTTGCATTTCTTATAATAAAAATTGTTTTTATAGGAATCAATTTAGATTTTTATCCTAATGGTTTATCTGTCTATTAGCACCATAACGTTTGAATGAATTATCCGATTTATGTCAAATTTAGCAAACTGATTCATGCCACATTTCTAGATCCAGGTTCCAAAATGGGTCAAATTCGTCAGGGGAAATCGTCCACAAGAGAGAGTCAAAAACTTGCCGTTTGTAGCAATT
The DNA here is from genome assembly GCA_023313725.1 of Lithobius niger. Taxonomy (NCBI): domain Eukaryota; kingdom Metazoa; phylum Arthropoda; class Chilopoda; order Lithobiomorpha; family Lithobiidae; genus Lithobius; species Lithobius niger. The sequence continues at coordinate 32,689 of JAHWFP010204990.1, read as the reverse complement.
GCGTTGAGGTCATATTTTTTGTCAGCCCACTGACGTCACCCATCGATTGACCAACGGCTGGCAACAATATAGCGTTCAACTTATTCTAGGTCTTTGACGTAGGCACGCGGCCTCACTGATACGTACGAAATAACTGGATAACAAGAGTTGTAGTCTAACGCTGGAATGCGAAATTAACGTAGACGTAGGCTGCTTGTTTGGGCAATCATTCATGACTCCAGTATATTTTTGGGAGGGGGTGAGGAGATATATTTGAAACAATTCTACTCTTAACTATAATTAATTTTAATAGGTTTATTTGTGTAACACCGTTAATAGCTGCTCGTTTAAAAGTGGTTTCCGTACGTCAATTAATCCAATGGTGCCTAACTCCGTGGGAAATCATGCGTTGCCGCATTCGTGCAACGTGCCTAACTCCGGAGAAAGCCGGGGGGTGACTGTCACCACTAGTTATGTTCTTCGCCCTTTTTTTTTTAAGTATAGCTTGGTGTTATTAACTTACAAACCGTGTTAGTATAGTATTTTTTATACTGTCACTTATGGTATGTAAAATGTAACATGCAGCCTGTCGGTGTCAACGACGCTTACAGTGGCTGCACTCTGACATCACAACGTTTCTTCAAGAAAAAAATTGTTAACACTTACACCACCAGCAAGACCAACTATCTGAGAAAAAACCTGAGAAAACTTGCGAGTTGCGTATTGAATTTTCGAAAAGCTGCAGAAATCGGCTCGCTTAGTAAAGTTGGTGTATAAGATGCCTTGTGAAGAATGCAAGTACAGTATGTGTTTATTGGAGAGACAAAAAGAATGCTGGAATCGAGGCTACTTGAGCATGTGGGGGCAACCAGACGTGAGAAAAAAAATTCCATCACAAAATTGCATTGGAACAATCCACTATTACTCCGTTCAAACACTAACAGGGGGCCCACTTTGGAGCACTGGAATCCTTCGCCGTTAAGAGGTTTACATTGAAAAATATCACCCTTATGAACATCACTGGCCCCATCTGCAGGCAAATGAACAATTTCATCGTGCCCGAGCTTTAAACCAAGCTTGATGCCCTGTGGGAGCTCCACGAGCCGAGCATGCAACAGATGACTCGTAAAGGTCAGTGGTAGAGTCACTCTGGAGTGGATTTCGAATTTTCTGCATCTGTTTTTCAAAGAACCATCTTGTAACTCGCAAATGTTCTTTTTTTTTTCGACGATGCTTCTTAGAAAACTTGAGACTTGGTTTTGTCTAGAACACACCAAAATGGTAAATTTTACGGTGAGAATTTTCTGAAGTACAATCGGAAAAATCCATATTTTGTACGCACTATCTCACTAACAGAATATTCTATCAAAATCCAGCGAATTTTCGACAGCTCTAAAGAAGCTTGAGATAAAATTTCTCCCTACTGTCTTCCTCAGGCTTCCAGGTTTGCCCAGAAGCAGAATTTTCTGCTGTCTGCAAACCAATTATCGGAAAAAAAATTATCTGCAGCTAATCTGTTTTTTCGTAATGGTTTCCCGCATACACTATAACCTCGTTAATAAGAACTCTGATAACAAGAATTCCCGCTTAATAAGAACTTTTTTCAAGATTTTAGTTGGTCAGCTACTCAGTCAGCACTAAATATACACAGCTATAACGAACTCTGTTAATATGAAAGTACGGATAAGACGAACAGATATTTACAATTCTAGCTTATTTTTACGAATTTGTTGTTCGTAACTGTTTCTTTTCTCACCCGACTAAATGTTTCGTTTCACGCAAAACGTCAATCGCTAGTTGACTCCATCTTGGAAAGTGATAAGAGTTTCGTCCGTTTGCGCAAGCGCAAAGGTCAAGGACGAATGAAAAGAAAATACCGTATACCGGTAGGCTACATTTTTTTTTAAGTTGCAGTCCAATTTCTCTCGTCCGTTTAATAAGAACTACGGTTAATAAGAACATTTTTAGCAGTCCCCTTAAAGTTCGTATTAAAGAGGTTTTACTGTATTTATTGGTTTGTACTGAATAACTTTTCAGTGCTTTATCCTATTGATCTGGCTCTTCCATCAACGGAAAGGTCTCGTTGTCAAAATCGGTAAAAAACTGACGAAAAAGCAGAAATTTGGTCAAAACGGCCCTTTTTGTCTGCGACTGTGCCAGATTATCTGCGATCGTCGCACGTCTTACCCTGTTCTGTCTCTGGGTAGGTTAGTTATTTATATGTGTGATGTAGTTTGTGATGTAGTAATGTAGTTTTAACAAATAACTAACCTGGACGCCTGAGGAAGACAGTTGGAAGGAATTTGACCTCAAGTAAAATTCGCTAGATATTGATAAAATATTTTGTTAGTGAGATTGTGCGTAAAAGTTATGGATTTTTCCTATTGTACTTCGTTTTGGTCTTGTTGGCAGCATAACCGTTAAGTTTCCCTAGTGTCATCTTATTAAACAGTTAGAAAAGTATGGTATGTTTTTTAACACTTCTTGCTGTTGCTTTTGCGTAACTAGGGTTTTCTCCTGGGTTCAGGCAGCATTGGGTTAATTGTCCGGCCAAGCCAGCTTGTGCTGTAGTACCGTAAATTTTAACCCTTTAACGACTGCATTTGCGCTGAAGTCTCGTAACGAACTTATAGAAAAAAATTAATAGCTTCTCACTAGTGTTGGGCGGTATACCAAGTACCGTGCATTGTTAAAATACCGGTATTGTTTTAATATGAAAAAAAAGGCGTTAAAATTATAACAATAGTTCAGAGTAGTCCTTTGTTGTAGGGCTCAAAGCAGTGTAATAATCAGTTAAAGATCAACAATGGCAAAGTTGGAATTCTAAACAATGCACAAAAGAGGAGCCAAATTTGTATAACTTTGATGCTACAACCAACGTAGGAACCAACAGAAAAATAAAATTGAGTTCAAAGTTCAGTAACCACTTGGTGATTATTTTTTATGCGTTTTTTTTTTGGGGGGGGGGAGAGGCTACGTAAATTAAATTGATGATTCCATTTCCAATCTTAGTTTGATTAGGCTACTTAAAAAAAACCGTTGGTATCGGAAGTACCGCCAAATTTTAAGAACCGTTAAATACCGAGTACCGCGGTACCTAGGCTGGTACCGGCACCGTCACAAAAATTTCGGGTACCGCCCAACACTTCTCACCCACTTGAAGTAAGGGAATGAAACTTGTGTCACTTTTTTCCTTAATGATCTGGCCTTCATATCACATTTTTAGTTTCACTGTTATTGGCTGAAAGTTTTCAATCTGACCTGTAGAAGAGCTGTAAACGATGATTAAACAGCGGGCGCATTTGGGCGCACCCGTCCTTAAAGGGTTAATGTAGGCGACTAATGAAACATAAGTGGTTTAACTTTGTAAAGGGTATCGTTGTAAACTGAGGATAACACCTACTAGTTTCAGTGTTCGTTCTGATTTGCATCGTTATAAATGGTTCAACGTTATAAGCGAATAACGCTACAATTAGGTTAACTGTATTGGTGTTTAACTGTGTTGGTGTTTAACTGTTAAACTGCATTGGCATATTTTGCGGTGCTAGCCTCATGTAAGGTAGCAAGATGATTGGCAAAGTATGCTGTTGTTTTTATGACATTAAGTATGCTGCTTATCCTTTTAACGATGTGCTTCTTTTTGTTCTATAGAGAATTCTGTCAAAAGATTACAAGTATCTTCGTATTGATGGCACCATATCTAATCCTAACGACAGACAATCTCGGATCACAAAGTTTCAAAGTGATGATTCCATTACGGTTTTCCTTCTCACTACTCAGGTATTTAAACTTTTTTTCCTCCTAAGTCACCAGACTTCCAGAGTCGTGGTCCGTTTATTCAGGGTGACATTCAAAAACTTTGAAAGCATTAATTAACCAAAATGTCCGTTCAACTCTCAAACTTAAGTGGCAAATTTTCGGTAGAATTTGCGTGAGAGAGTTCGAACATCATCTGCATTCTCAGGCATGGTTTTTGAAATACTGGACTGCAGTACTGTAATTACATTCTAAAAATTGAAAACTTGTGCAATCATTACACTTGCTCGCAACCAAATGATGGTGGCTTCCTTTCATCACAGTGATTGGAAATGAATGATGGATTCCATTGCTGCCAGTCGTGATGTCAGGTATTGAGCGACAATTTTCGACACACTTTGGTGAGATGGCTCCTGTATAGTCATTAATGGGGCCTTGGCGTTCTGTGAAAACTGGATGGAGATACTTTCCAGTGCATAAAGATGGGATTGATGAGTGTTGATTTCAGAACTTTAGTGCTGTTTCAGTCAATGTCATGTTTTTATGTAGTGCGTGATTCGTCGTACCACTCCTCTGCGTCTTCATTTAAAAATGCAGTCTGGTAATCCTGGACCCTCGCGCTAACCCGTCTTTTTCGTTCGCCAACATGCCTCTGTCACATCCAATACTTTAGCGTACACTGCTTTGACACGTGGCACGTTGAGAAGAGGAGGAAATACTGACGTATCTTGCAGGGGTGGTATTACAGGTGAGTCATGATTAGACAGTTGTTTGTTTGTTTGTTGGGGGGGGTTTGACCTTGTCGTATGTCTATGCTGCAAAGTTGGAAGTGTGGGATCCCCTCGGGGTGGCACAGGCAGATACTCGCCGCATTTCTTGATTCTCAATTGAGGGTCGTCAACCGTGGGGTCATCAATTGCGGGTTCCGTATTTGTGGATAGGAAAGGTTTCTCCTCTTGAAGCCTGGTTGGGTGGGGCTATCTCAATCGGCGGTTCGACGTTTTTCTATTGATCTTTCTCATTGGTGGGACTCATTCGTGTTTTAAGCAGGATCCAGAGGTTAGGAGGGTTGCGCTGAAGTAGCGCTAATTCCGTTCTTCCTCAAAACGTTTTGATTTTTTTGCTCTTTCACCATTGTAGGTGATGACTTCGAGGAGTTCTCTCGGCTGGGGTTTCTCTCAGGGTTTCTCTCAGTCGAGGTGGCTCCATTTCCTGGGATGAGAGATGACCTGGTGGACTCAACAAGGCCGGATATTCAAGAAGGAATTTCTATTTTGCCTCGCTTAGTCAACCTGCAATCTCAAGCCAGACCTCCCTTAATGAAGGAAGACAACCCCAACCGAGCGTATCCATACAAGTCATCAGTCATAACCTCAACGGTGAAAAGACCGACAAAGTCTTGAGAAAGAACGGAATTAAATGCTTTTTGCATGAACCCTCCTAACTTCTGTGCCTTGCTCAAAAAACGAATGAGTCCACCGTTAGCAAAGATGAGGAGAAAACCATTGAAACTCCGATTCTGATAGCTCCCACCCAACCAGGCTTCAAGAGGAGAAACCTTTTCCTGTCCACAAATGGACAACTCGGTCCAGCACATGAACTCGACTCCCATTGATGACCCAATACTGGAGTCGAGCATAGAGCAGTGCTCAGAGTTTCTGCGTATGCTACCCTGAGGGGATCCCACACTTCCAACTGTGCAGGACATGACGAGGTCAAAAACCACCTTTCAGCCTCCCACCAGCCAGTTGTCCAATCTGCCCTATCAAGATACACCACGTAACACCACCACTGCAAGATTCAACGTCGGTATCTCCTCTTCTCAACGTTCCGTATGTCAAGTTAGTAGTGTATGGTATGCCCTGTACGTTGGTGAAACAAAAAGACGGGTTAGAGGGTCCGAGAATGTCAGAATGCAGTTTTAAATAAAGACTACCAGTGGTGTTGCAATCCACACACTACACACAAAACATGACATTGACTGGAACAGGACTAAAGTTCTCATGAAATCAACACCGTCCGTGAATCCCATTTTCCTGCCCTGGAAAGTATCTCCATCCAGTTATGCAAAACGTGAAGATCCTCATTAATGAATATCCCACCAAGGTGTGTCAAATTGTCGCTCAAAACCTGATATCCCAGCTGACAGTAAAATGAAAATCCTTCCTCCCCAATTCCTGTGACAAGATGGAGCCACCATTGCCTTGTCGCGAGTTGGTGTAACGATCGTACCAGTTTTGAATTGTGTTTGAACTTTTTCTCACGTAAATTCTAACGTAAATTCGCCACTGAATTTGAGAATTCAATGACATTTTGGTTAATGTGAAAGTTTTTCTGTAGAATTGTGTTTAAACCAAAATAAGACATGAGCCTGTCGACATTGAAGAACACAACACAAATCCCCGATATTTCCGGATCATTGGCTGGAAACAGACGACGACTTCTCCTGTACTCCAATTCCCTTAACGACGCCCATCTTCGGGGACTTGAATCGTTGGCCATTAGGCTCTTTCATGTCCTCCTGATAAATACACCTGCCCTTCATACGCTCATTGTGATCTTTAGGTATGACCAGAACTCGCCTGCAGACTAAACCGACAGGGAGCGCTGAACTACCTACTTCTGTGAAGATCAAAGGTCAATAGCATCAAAGTGGTGAATTCAAAAAAGCACGTAGCTTTTACTTCTGATGAATGTGGACGGGGACTGTCATTTGTATTGCTTACATCCATACGTGACTGTTTTCCACCGAAAATTAAGACAACCCATTTTGTTTGTCTTTGTGGTGTACTGTTTATTTCTTTTTCTAATTGTATAGTTCGTCCGCCACAGTAGTCACCGGTTCCCGCTATTTTCAGAAAGTTGATAATGTCACGCAATATTTTTTTCTAGTTGTCTTTTGGAAACAAACATTACCTTTGAATTTCAGCATTCCATCCCAAGGACGCTTTCTTTCCCTGGAGGATTCTTTACTCTATTGATCTGCCCAGCTCCGCAACCCAAGTGCGCATGTGAGACACACTTCTCCTTTAAGAGCGTCCTACTATGGAAGGCCGCCATCGTTTCCTTCCAGCGTGCACCTGTACTATCACACTTTTGTTTTCTTTTCCGTTTCACTTCGCCTACTTCGCTTTGCCTTCGCCCAATCATGTCTTCCACCACCGGTGACAGTCTTCTCTCATGACTTATCTTGAACCACTCCGAAGGACTCTTCCAAACATGGCTTCTCCTTCACCCGCAAGTCCTCCGCCTGTCGACCTTGACGTTTTGTCAACCTATTGCCGTCTTCTGCTGCAGCTTCGATGGATCATCTCACCTTATCAACTTCGCCTTCCCGCAGCCGACTTGGACGTCACTTTTCACCTTCCGCCTGCCGCTTCGCCCTTCGCTGCTGGCACCTTGGCTCCCGTTGTTGGATAACCTAACGCCGTTTGTCTGTCTGTCACGCTGCCAGCCAATCGACCTGCCGCTCTGTGTGTACCCGCACCACCGCCACCAGCATCAATAACATCGCAAATCCCAGATTAGGCTTATTCTGTTGTTGTGCCAGTCTTCTCGTTAATCCTGTTCATCTACGAGTTCAAGCCTCTTGATGTCAATGAGTTGAATTTTTGACATATCACTCAAAACGACAATATTTCCCAGATTAGGCTTAATCTGTTGTTGTGTACGTTTTCCTCAATCTACTTCACTCATTGATGTACCAGCCCGTCTTTTGTCCTGCACAACCGGCAGTCCTTCACTGACTGCCGCTAACTGCTTCCTGTCGATGTCAAAGAATTACAGATTCTACTCAACTTACCTCTTTGAAGGAGAATCTGAATTCTATGAGGGCGAGGGGCACCTGTCCACTTATAGGATTGGTCCGCTTGCGGTCCAAGTCACTCACGGATTTTTCAAACTTGTTAAGTGGAACAAGCTTGAAAAGCGGAAGTTCGGGTCCACGAGGGTGTAGTGCACAGTGCCACGAGTCCACCCATGCTCAGTGGGAGGGTGGGTGGGACCCAGTAGACAGGTGCCCTTCACCCTCATAGAATTCAGATTCTCCTTCAAAGAGGTAAGTTTAGTAGAATCTGTAATTCTATTTCTGGCTCGGGGCACCTGTCTACTTATAGGAGAATAGCAAGATCGCAGAGCATGGTGCGACAAAAAACTTTCTCTATTTATTAAATACTTATAAACTCAACAGGATTTTGGATCTCTTTTCTGAATTTTTGGCCCTCAAAAGGGCCTATTATTTATTTTTTTTTTTTTTCATCTTCTTCAGGCTACTCCATCTTCATGCTAGGGTTTAGCTCCTCCCTCCAGGCCTACTTCCTGTTGGCTGGTTTCTGGTTACTGTTACCTAAAGGGAAGAGGGAAGGAAACAATTAGACACTGACGCAGCTACAACCAAGTCCCCTTCTTGGGATCCTAACAGTTCTGTTATAGAACCGGGCAAAGGTAGCTGCTCTGCTCCAGTCGGCTAATCGCATAATCTGCGCCACCGATGTTCCATGGCGCAATGCTTTGGAAGTCGCGGCACTCCGAGTCGAGTGGGGCGTAAATTGCGTGGTATCAATTCTAACTTCCCTCATAGACTTGCGCAGTCATCTAGATACCGTCTGGGAGGTGACTGGTTTAAACGGGGGCACCGTGGTTATGAATAAATTCCGGCAGCCCGAACGTCTCGTAGCCTCCTCAGAGCGACGCACATATACTAACGTAGTTGCCACTGGGTCGGGTCCTGTACCCGACCATGCTTTAATAGAGACCACCAACGGTGGCCTGCCCGGGCGAGAGGTCTTAGATGTTGCCACTGTGAAACGTAACTGGTCCGCTGTCATTGTTGCCCAATCGAGATTAAAACCGGCTAGGGATGAAGCCCTATTGGCCGATGCCAGTGCTAATAGCATAGCACATTTCGCAGCCAATGAAAGTATTGGCGCCTCACAATCTTTGACTCGTGCCAGATAATCCAGCACCACCTGCACATCCCATGTGATGTTAATCGCGGGAGTGGCGGACGGATATTAAAGAATGCACGAAACAGTTTCTTGATTACCGGGTGTTGCCCAACTGGCATTCCTCCTACTGGAGGTAGGCTTGTCTACAAGGCTGAGCGCAATGTGTTGATCCTACTGTAGGACAGGCCCCGAACCTGGAACTCATGGGTCAGAAAATCCGCTACATGTCCGAAAGACGGCGCAGAGGGATTAATCTGTCTCGCCAAACACCAGCGTAGCCATCCGGTCCAGGCCGAATTGTATGCCTTTGCCGTCCCAGGTCTGACTGCCTGTTGCAACATGGTTTGCACTTCTGGAGAAAAGCCTGCTGCTTGGAGTCCACTGTTGACACCTGCCAAGCGATCAACGGGCTGAGGCTGGGCAGTGGCCTGATTGTGCGACTTGTTCACCGCTTCGGGGGTGTCCACCCAAATTGGCGTCATGAACAATAGCCCCAGGATCAGCGGGAACCAAGGTCGTTGGGGCCATCCTGTCGCAATCAGAATCGCTCATTCGGTGCCGTCGTCCACCAGCTTCTGCAGCACCAGTCGCAGTAGAGCTGGTGGTGGGAACAGATAAGGGGTTTCCCCCGCCCACGGAATGCTGAACGCGTCGACTGCTTCTGCCTTGCAGTCTGCAAGGAGTGACACATAACGGGGCAGCTGAGCTGATCGCTGGGTTGCGAACAGATCTATCGATGTCTGGAACAACACACGAGACAGATGCTGGAATGCCGCTGGTGCTAATTGCCCATCCAGCCCTTCTGGCCTCTGCCGAGAAATGGCGTCCGCGGAGATGTTCAGAACGCCTGGAATATGTCTGGCAATCAAGGTCAACTTGCGACGCATTGCCCAGGTCCCCAACTGAACTGCCAGCTGGCACAACCTTCGCGAGTGTGTCCCTCCTTGGTGGTTTATGAATGCTACCGCTGTGGTATTGTCGAGACGAAGCAAGATCGTTTTATCCTGTAGCTGACCTGCAAATTCGTGCAGACCGAGGAAAGCAGCCTTTAGCTCGAGGACGTTGATATGCACCTTTTGCTACGCTGGTGACCAAAGTCCTCCAATGGATCCGAGCCCGCACACCGCGCCCATCCAGTGAGGGAGGCGTCCGACGTGATAGTGAGGCTTGGTTTTGCGGAGCGTATCGGGGTCCCGTTGTATTGGCGTGCGTCCTTTAACCACCAAACCAGATCTGGACGATCCCGGCATTTTATTTTTACCTGAGCAGACCATGCCAGATTGCCCCTGTGCTTCTTCAACAGTGTCCCCTGCAGGCCCCGATAATGCTGTGCTGCATAGCGAATTGTCGGGCGAAGACTCTCCATCATACCCAGTATCCGAGCCAGATGGCGGATGGTTGACTGTCCCTTTTTTAGCAACCCTTTGCAAAGGCCCTGAATCTGTTGCATCTTCTCCTCTGGTGCGAACACCATCATTAAGCACGAGTCGATAATGACTCCCAGGTGTTGGATGCGCTTACTGGGTACAAGTGATGATTTCTCCAGGTTCAGAGAGAACCCTAGGGCTTCCAGTGTCCCCTGGGTTGTGCCGAGATCCTGCCTTAGCAGAATCGCCGAAGGGTTCATCAGGAACAAATCGTCCAAATAGGCGTTGGCCAGAATTTCCTGGACCCTCAAAAGGGCCAAGACAGGACGCAGAAGTTTGGTAAATGCCCTGGGGGCGCTGGACAGGCCAAAGGGTAGACACTGAAACGCCCACGTCCTCCCCCGCCACCAAAACGCCAGGTAGCCTCTGTGCTCTCGGTGAATCGGAATGGTGTGGTAAGCGTCTGCGAGATCTATCGACACCATAAAGCACTTGGGACTCAGAGCAGCCAGGATGTCTGGAAGCGACTCCATCCGAAACTTGAGTTTGTGCAGGCATCGATTGAGAGCACTCAAGTTGTGCACCACTCTCTCCCGTCCGTTCTTTTTCGGCACTGAGAAAATTGGTGAAATGCACCTCACGTCCCCTAGAGAAATCGGCACTGTAGCCCCTGTTCCGATCAGCCGCTCTATCTCGGCATCGGAAACATTGCAAGACTCTGGCAGGCACCTTGTCCTGCCCTTGCGGGGTAACGTCCGAAAAGGAATACGATAACCACTGGCAGCTGCAATTACCCATGGCCCGGCTCCTATACTTTTCCATGCATCGAGACAATAAGCAGTTCTGCCTGCGTGCAGTACATTTCTTACCTCCTTTGTGTTGTGGTTTCTGGTCCCTCCAGTATTTTCTCAGTCCTTGCCTATTGCTGCCTCTGCTGCCACTTCTGTTGTACTGTTGCTTGTAACTGCTGGCTTGACCGAACCCCTGTCCGGTGCCGCTGTTCTGAAAGGGCCGCTGGTCCCTCTTCTTTGGTGCAACAGACACATGCATCTTCGAGTCGTCCATGGCACACTTCAACACCTCCCCAAATTCCTTTCCAAAAAGATGGGCAACTAGGGCTGGTTTCTTTCAACTGATGTTGCAGCTCCGGTTTAACCCTCTCCAACGCATTATAACGTCTTGAATCCGCCAACGAAAGGTTAATCGACGCCGATGCCCAGATACTAAGCGCCAAACTGCGCCTAGCCTGTAGTAACAAATCCGAAGGACGAGTCTCAAAAATCTGATTCAATAGTTCTAGAGAACGTAGGGCAGGTCCCACACTAGCAAGCAGCTGCTGCTGCATTCTAGCAAATTTCTGCTCTTTAATCTTTGCAATTTCCCCCCCGTCACCACTAAACGAAATCTGCTTTGGAAATGGACAAGCCGCAAACAGTGACTCGTCATCAACGAAAAATTCTGCCCAAATTTCATCCCATTCCTCACGACGCAATCGATCGTCCTGGTGCTTCAGCCACCATGCCGACGTTGCCTCACTTACCTGCCATTTAGCCGGCAGTTTACTGCGACTGGGAAGATCAGCCCAGCCAGAAATAATCTTGTTCTCCACTAATTTCTGTTGATCGACCGGCAGACAATGTCGTTTTAGCGGTGGATCAAAATTATCAACACTGGAAACGGAGCTCCCATGGTCATCGGCGGAAGTAGAGCTAGAATATCGCCGCTTCCGGTTCCAGTTCCGGCGGGAGGAGTCACACGATCGGGAAGAGCTACTGCGGTGGCGCTGTGACCTTGACCTTGTCGAACGATGGCATCCAACATGGCGGCGTCTAGAGCGAGAGCGATGCCGATCACGAGATGACGATCGCAACTGCGAATGAGACAAAGGCAATGACAACGAACCAGCCCGCTGGGAAACTACATCCTGCAAAATTTTCTGCTGCTGAATAAAAGCTGCCTGTTGTTGCGGCCTGTTGCTGCGACATCAAATTCAACTGAGAAGTCAACTGGGAAATAGATTTCGTTAACCTCCTCCATCGCAGGCACAGAAGTCATTATGGCGGCTGCTGACGGTGACAAGATGGTGGATGATTGTTGTTGATTAGTGGCCGGTGGCAAGACAGGATTACCATGCATGGGGGGAACATCAGACGTTACACCAGTGCCGAGCCCTCCGTCAGACAACGCAGAAGGTGGATTCGGCATCACCTTGTGCCATGACGAGGCCGATGAACGAGAACGATCTCTCTCCGACTAGCTACCCTCTGCGCGCGCTTCTGTGCAGCCTCCATGGAAAGGCACCTGCACGATCCGGATCTTTGCACGCAACGCTTCGCTGTTTTTCTACCTCACTACACGCTTGTTTCTTACAAGCTCCAAGCGCTGCCTTTAAAGGACCTATGTTTGGTCCAATCCCGCTTCGTGTCGGAAACAACACGGCTCAGACTGGGCCCTTTCACGAACCACGATCCGCCAGCCGTCTATCTTCTTCACATCGATGCATCGATTCCTGCTGATCATCATCTCGTGATGCTGTTTCAACGAACTACCCACTGCGCACGCATCTGCGCAGCCTCCATCGTATAAAACTTGAGCAGAACGGACCGTCGGATCTTTCTTCGCTAACCACTCCCCGACGGGGTTGTGCCGTTCCAAGATAACTCGATTCCCGATTATAGCAAGCTTGTTACTACATGCATGCACGGCTGTCGTCGGTTCCATCGCCCTTCTGGAGCCTCGATTCCTCCTTTGGGATCGAGCAGGATTTGGGCATTTACCTACAAGCTAAACCGTGTACCGATCCCTCGCATCAAGACTTGCCATACAGGCCGCCGGTCCGTCTTTGCTTCTTAGTACGAGCATCCAGGTTCGGACTGGGGCCATACGCCCGGCCTGGGCCCTTCCAAGGATCACGTTCCACCGCCCACCCACCCTCTTGGCATGGGTACGTTGATTCCTAAAGCGGATCGTCAGCTATAACCCTTTTCACCTGCTGGCTGTTCCACAGTCGACTAAGGTGTGTTGTACCTACGGTTCGAAGCCGGACTGATCCAGGCTCAACACTGTTTTCCTGCGATGCCGACCTCACCTTTCCTTCGTCTTGGGGATCTTTCCTCGGTTCCAACTGTGATTCCTTCACCATTCTTCATTCCTGGCTTACGGTTCAGGCTTGACTCAAGGCTAGGCCCGGTTTCCCCTTCCTCATCCCACATTTCGTTCCATACTCTTTCAATAATCGATCCCTTGGTTACTCAGGACCGCTCCTACGCTCCTTCCGCTCCATGGGATGGCCTTTCCAACCTCGATTTCTGCCACATGGCCTCTGATTCGATTCATTTTCGATTCCCTGCTCTGTAGGCCTGCACTGCTACATGTCTCGCGGCATACTTCGAGCCTCTTGCTTTACCGGCGCAAGTCCAGCTTCGATTACGGAACACTCCCTTTCTACGACTTTGCACTTACGGATGAGCACTCGAGCGCTTGATCACAGAAGGATAAGGCTCGATCCCGGTGTCATGGCCCAGCACCTCAACAACAACATCGTGTCAACATGTCTTAAAAATCCAGCATTGCTACTTCACCTACCCACCGGTTCTTCCATTGCTCTTCGTTCGACGATCCTCGATCCCACGATCTTCCGATCCGCCGTTCCTTGGGCCCCTCACGTCGTTGTTTGGGGCATGCTCTTGGTTACTGTCTGGGGCGGCTCGTCCCGGCTTTGGTTGCACTGCAAATGGATTGGCTCTGCGACGATCCGCTTGAGATCGATCCACTAGATGACAATCCCTTGGCAACAATCTGCTTGGCAACGATCCTCTACTCGATCCACCATCCGTCGGTCCATCATTCCTCACTCCTTTCCTTGGGTCCCTTCACAACCTCTGGTGTGTGGGTGTGCTCTTGGTTCATGACCAAGGCGCCTCGTGACATCTCTACAGTTGGGTAGGTTCTGCGGCGATCCACTTGGGATTGACCCACCGGATGACAGTCCTTCATCAACGATCTTCTTGGTGACGATCCGCCTAATCGATTCGCTATCCCTTGATCCTCTGTTCCTCACTCCGTTCCTTGGGCCTCTTCACATCCTCTGGTGTATGTGGTGTGCTCTTGGTTCCTGCCCAAGGCGGCTCGTGACATCTTTACAACCGGTCTACAGCTGGGCACGTCTCTGAAGGTCTGCCTGGGATCGATCCACCGGATGACGATCCTTCGTCGAGTAGTTGTAGAGATGTCCTTCGTCGACGATCCTCTTGACAAACACGCCGCTCTACGATCCTCTCCACAGCTGGCCTCACGTCGCAACCGGCCTCGCACCGCGGCCATCATTACATCCCCGTCTTTCCTGCTGACTCGGTCATCTCTGAAATCCCGGCTCAAACTTAGACACATCTACTTCTGCGGATCCGAGCCTATTGGAGGCTTCAGTCCCCTTTGGGGATTCAATCCCGACACCTTCCTGGTTGTTTCACCTACGTGCCACGCCCCTGTTGAGGCTCCAATCCCAGTTCCATCCTGCACCCGATGTATGGTCACTTCCCTATCGGATTCCATCTTCCGAATCGGCCTTCTGGACTTACCTATATGCGGTTCCATATCATGCCGATTCCTACTCCTGCCTTTGAATCTTCTTTCAACAGTCATTGTTTTCTGCGATTCGTCTGACAGCATCGTGTTCCTGTCTCCAGTCTCTTCCAGTCACTTGTGCTCTCAATTCCGCACCAGGATTAATTCATCAATACCAGTCCAAGGTTACCTCGTCGGTTCCAGTCTGTCTACAGCACCTACTCAGGATGATGTCTGTCATCGCTTCCCGACCAAGGTGGTTTGGCATCTTGTCTGTATGCACTCCTACCTTCCCCTAGTGTCGAACCGTTTGTTTCAACCCCTGGCTTCTGCTGTTCCTGATGCTCGTCCATGGGAGTGAGTTCCAGGCTGGAGAAACTTCCGTGGGTTCCGCAGCGGACACTGTCCGTAGGGGATGCCGGCTCGTATCGTGGGTACTCCGAACCTAGCCCGCCGCCATGGGTGACGAGGTCTGCTAATAAAAATAAGGTAATGTATATTTTCGTGGCAATAAAAAGACTAAAATACCAGGGGCACCTGGTTGATTTAGTTTTTGTTTTCCCATACGAAAATTTACATTACCTTTCACTTACCCAGCTTCCCATCTGATGGACTAGGTTCATGAGGATTGGAAAAAGGATGTTGGGGATCGCAGCGAACCGCTTATATAGGCGATCCTAGTTTCTGCCATGCGCAGTACGATACGAGCCCGGCAGGGAAGCCAACTTTCAAAGCTAGGGATAATAGAGCTCCATGGGGGGGGGGGGACTGCCAATAACTGGCAAACAAAAACTAAAATCAACCAGGTGCCCCTGGTATTTTAGTTTAGTTCTCATTGAAGCAAAGATATTACTTAAAGAAGGCATTGACTTCTCACATAAAAAAAAAAAGAATGGCCATATTGCTTCAACACAGCATTTAAAAAGCTATTTTTCGAAAAAAAAAATTTCGACGCAAGCATAGATCAGATTTCATAAACCCCCCAAAAATAATTTGATGCTAGGCTTTTTGCTGATGAGATGGATTACGTAGTATTGATACAACAGTAGTGATCTGACTAATGTTGACTTTGGAAAAGTCACTAATGCTGTGCCAATTATTTTTATTTCTTCGGTGCGGGCGGGCCTGAGAACCATTTTTATAACTTTATATGGCCCAATCATTCCGTGGGACATCGTATCTGACTCTTAAACAACAATCCTTAAGCCCCCTACTCTTGCCAATGACACGCAAACTAAAGACTACTTAGATCAATCCTGCTAGTTTTGGAGGAAGAAGCTACGAAATTTCTTCAGGTGGACCTTTATTATGTAAATAGACATTAAGTTTAAAAGGTATCATCTGTGCATTTTGCCTAAGGGCAAACCTCCTGGACATCCTCCTTTTAGACAAAGTTAGCCCAAACTAAGGGGAAGTATTTTCGGATAGTAGTGAAAACGTTATTTTTAAGGCTCGGCCGATGCCAAATTTCACCGATCCGATGCCATCCGATGCGTCTTACCGACGTCGATGCCGATACTTCAATGCATTATTCGCTGTAAAGTTAAGGTTTCTTCCATATTCAGAAACGAAATTTGATAATAAATTCCCAAACTTAAATCTCTATGAGCTAACTTCTTGCAGCAAAGTGTGTGTTTTGGAACCTTTTTTTGTTTTTTGTCAAATAATTTGAGGACGACTATAGCTATCACTCTAAAATTAGCTCCATTGGAAAGCTGTCGAAAAAACGGTTCGAATGGTGTATTGGAACATCAAAAACTGTCAAAACGGTCTGATGCCGACACCGATATCAATATCAGTATCGGCTGAGCCTTAGTCATGTTATAGAGAATATACTGTACCATGATAATTTCTGACGCAATTAGCCAATGGGAAGCCAGTAAACGCTAGCACCAGCCAATCATGCCTTCATATCTCCGATTAACGACCACATGGTATTTTATTAGATTACAGTAAACTGTCAGCTATGTACGTTCATCTTGTTTTATAATCAAAACTGTATTTCTGGTCTCTGCCGCATAATGCAAACCCGACATAGCTCCATTTATAAAATTTGTAGTAAATAACGAAGTGCCAGAATCAGTGCTCGTAACGCAGCCTTCACTACTAATCTTATAATTTAATTATATCAAAATTCTTATCTTCTAGGTTGGAGGCGTTGGCCTGACGTTGACTGGGGCTGATCGTGTCATCATTTATGACCCATGTTGGAATCCTGCTACAGATTCTCAAGCTGTTGATCGTGTTTACCGCATAGGCCAGAACAAGCCAGTCGTCGTTTACCGACTTATTACGTGTGGTACTGTTGAGGAGAAAATTTACCGGCGTCAAATTTTCAAGGATTCATTGACACGCCAAACCACGGGGGACTCTGAAAATCCATACAGGTAAGAACCCAAAAGATTTTAATTAAAATCACATCTCAAACACACATAAGAGTACTAAACAAGATTTGAAAAAAAAAAAATCCATTCGTGCATCAGCCAGATATTCTTTGGTTTGTGGTTTCGGTGTGCAGTTCCATTCTCCGATCCGAACCCCGATTATCCAAACACCCTGATTATCCAAACTCCCATTCTTGCAAAATATTCAGAATTTTATTGTTTTTTTTAGAGAAGGCGTAAGTATTGACTCTGCATTATTTATGTTCCTGGAGTCATTTTCATGCAAATTTTTCGTTTGTTCACAAACACTAAAACTCAGAAAAGAAAATAATTGTCCACTGTTATTTTGCACATTGGATTATCCGAATTTTGATTATCCAAACACTCTTCGGTCCCAATTAGTTCGGATAATCGAGGTTCTACTGTATTTCTTCATCGATGCAGTGTTTCGCCTCATTTGTAGTTCACAGTATTGGCAAAGATGTGGTTGCTGCACCAATTTCTGTTGAGAGCTGAACAAAATTTTTGTTTATAGCAATTCTGTTTCTTACTATCTGCAAAATACTAATCTTCAGTATGTGCTTAAATCACCCGATTTGCTATTTAAAATGCCCGACACAGATTTAAAACAAATTCTTTTAAATCTCAGTTGATTAGTTTAGCTAATCCTCCGCTAGGATTCCGCATGGCGTCTCCTTTATAACACTGTTACAGTGTTTGGTAGATCACTTCACTTCGGGCATCCGTGCTGAACACACGGCTGCTCAGTTTGCTATTGTTTGAATAAAATACGCCAAAACGCCCTTTAAAAGGCCAAGATGGCGGACGCAGTAAAGTTGAGCGAGTTGATTACCTCCGGGAAAGTGTTTCCAATTTGTACCTGCAAGAAAACTCCAATCGACTTGCGTGCAAGAATTATAATTTTCAAGAATTAAAGTGTGAAATTTGCGAAGTACACGACTCGCCGTCGGTAAACAAGATTTTAAAGTGTTGGAGGAAGACTGATCTATGTAAGTTGAAGTGAGGGGCGTCGAAGTGGTTCGGTGGCTTCCAATTCTAGTGCGTCGGCGATTAAAACACCTCTTGATGCTCGTTTACAAGCCTTGAGTACGGCTGTGAACGCGCCTTTAGTTTTCCTGTCTGAGACGATCGCTAGTCATTCGGGGAATCCCCCTACTCAGCTGGTTGCCCCAGCCGTTGCCATGGCAACTGAGGTAGTGATTTCTCCATCGGACTCGTTCCCGTTGGGCTATGACAGGCCGCTACATGAAAGTAATTTGCAAATGGTTATCTCTGAGGTGAGAAAAGCAACTAAGGCCGATATGAACGTTCAAATAGACATGCGATCGACGGTAACTGTTGAAGTTAATTCTAATGTGGATAAACGCTTTATGCATTCGAAAACCGCATTATAAATTTACTGGAGTTAAAAGTAGCGGCTGCTTTGCCTCCGTCAGCGGTGCCATCTGTTGAGCAAACCCCGCGTCTTGAGATTAGCGTTCCCAAGATCGTTGCCGACGATACACAAAATGGCAGCTCTCTTACAGCCGAATGTCATGCTCTTTGCATCAAGAAGATGGACGATGTTTCTAAAATCAAGAAGTCGATGAAGAAAGAAAGTACGGTAAATAATGATGTGGTGGATAAATTAAAAAGCATGGCAAAGGGTCTGATGTGACAATGGTTTCAATTCAAGCGGACAAGTCCGGGCCGAAGTTTTGTAAACCGGGCGGAGCAGTGGTTGAAAATAAAAAAGCTCCTGAAAGATCTAAAACACACAAGTCTTCGTGTGATACTAGATCTTGCCCAACCCGTTCATCTCCTTGTCGAGAAAAGACGCAGAAGGAGTCGGGAATTGCCACGGGTAATGGTGACACCCAAGAAAAAAAGAGACCCAATTTTAGCGTCGCAAAATACGATTACGTCACTCCAATCGGAGATTGATCGTTTAAAAACGGGGAAAAAATTGCCTAAGTCACCAAAATGTCAGATTCCATCCGTGAAAGAAACAAAGGGAATCTTAAAGGGCGATTGCACGCATCATGATCATAAAAAGAATTCTCCCAAACGCCGTTCTAGGGATCCCTTAGGGCATGAAGTTGTTGGCTCACAAAACGCCAATAAGCATAAACGCCCACCTGCCAGTGATACGTCTAAACGCCCTGATGCCAACAATACGTCCAAACGCCATGCTAGTAAATCTCCCACCAAGGAATTAAAGGACGATTCTGGAATTGCAATAAACTGTTTATCAAAACGCCTGTGTAGTGCTTCGTTGAATACTCATGGGACTGAACACAGTGGGTCTTCAGTTATGCACCATG
This sequence comes from Lithobius niger, assembly GCA_023313725.1. NCBI lineage: Eukaryota > Metazoa > Arthropoda > Chilopoda > Lithobiomorpha > Lithobiidae > Lithobius > Lithobius niger. The sequence goes on along the minus strand of JAHWFP010204990.1, from coordinate 13,370 downwards.
CGTCAATAAAACCACATGTTGGTCACAAAACTTGGGCATAGATCTAGCGCTTCTTCTAAACGCCATTTGGCTTCTCCCATTCGGCAAAGGGACTACATCCCTGAGCTGCATCACAAATCTCGGCATGATGATTTTAGTGAATCCCAGCATCCAGAATGTAAACGCCCCTATGATCAGTCTCATTCACGACATGAAATTTTGAAAAGCCGGAAAGTGGATTTTGTTGATTCCCTCCGTTTTGGGCGTGCAGACTCTGAATATCCGGACGAATATGACTCAACCACGAGTACTGATGATTTTTCGGATAAAAAGGCTGAAAAAATTAAGGGGAAGACGCCGGCTGCAGGGTCAAAAACTGACATTTTTGAAGAAGGGCCGGATTTTGTTCACTGGGACGTTTTTCATGCTGCACTGATTCGTAGCCTCTCTGATTCGAAGGTGTACTGTAAAGATTTTGTTCCCCCTGAAGTAAATTCGTACGATTCCCCATTGGACACTCTTGCCAACTCGGGGGGAGAGCGTGTAGCTCCTCTTCATATGCCTCAATCTGCCGTTGCATTTCGTCAGCTCTTGAACCAAGAAAGTTTGACTCGCAAGCATGAAAAGTCAATTTCAGTTTCAAAGCCTTTTCCCCCTCACGACCCGAAACTCAAGAAGCATTTTTTCCGGTCTTCTGGAAGGGGTGCTCTAACAAGCGTCGGTTCGAAACCTTCGAAGCAGCTGAGTACATTCCTGCGTATCGAACAATGGAGGCTGATTCGACTTTGAAGACCCCCTCTTCTATTTCGGTACCCATGGCATTCTACGAGTAGGACGAGGCTATTCTTCGTGCTGCAATGCGTGCTAACTCTCACGCTGAATTGGCTTATTCTGGGACGGCCAACACCATAAAGCACTTGCTCGCCGAAAAACCGGAGCTTGCGGACCATCTCTTGATCGAAGACTATCGGAATCTAATGAAGAGAGCTTCTTCATTCCACAAAGATTGTTTCCCCTGGAGTTCGCGATTGCTTCTTACCATGGTCTTCAGACGGAGGGACGCTGTGCGTCAGTCTGCTGTCAACACTCCAAAGGAAGTCCTAGGACAATTACGCTTAATGCCTATCCACGGTTCGACTGACCTATTCAGAGGCAAACTCCTTGAACTCGCCCCGGAGTTGCGCGATAAGGGGAAACCTGTCTCTACCACAAAACCTCCCTTTTTCAGCAAAAAGATGAAGAACGCAAGTTATGGTTATCCCAAGAACCTGCCTCAGGAACAACAAAAGAATGGAAGAGTTGACAAGCAGCCTAAGAATCCAGCAACTCCCGACCGCCCTAGGTCACGGTTGTCCTTTCCGGATAATGCTCCTCTCCAGAGCAGGGGAAGGGGCAGAGGATTTGGCAGGAGACGTGGATCCTTCAGAGGAAGAGGCTTCGCTATTGACGGGGCCTGCCTCAGCCCTCCCCTCTTCACCCGCAGGTGGGGGGGGGGGGGTCGGTCGGTTTCAGCGTCACATCAAGCAGTGGCGAGAAATCACGACCGACCCATTCACGCTTTCGGTGGTCAAACACGGCTATCTTCCTCCATTCCAATCTCGTCCAGCCACCACAAACAGGCCTCCCCTCTGGATTGTGGACAGAAAAGAAGGCGTAGGTCTGGGAAAAGAAATCGAAAAGTTGCTCGAGCAAGGGGCAATCGAGTTGTCGCCTCCAAACACCAAAGGGTTCTGGAGTCCCGTGAGAGTTATAGGCAAGAAAGATGGAGGGAAAAGGTTGATTTTCAATATTCGAAAACTCGACCAGCAGCTAACGACCGAGCATTTCAAGATGGAAACAATACTGTCAATTCGGGAGGCACTTCAGCATGACGAATACACCATTTCAATAGACCTGGAGGATGCCTACCTCCACGTTCCATTACATCCATCGGTTCGTCATCTGTTTCGTTTCTACGTAAAAGGGAAAACATACCATTTCGTGCTTCCATTCGGTCTGGCGACAGCACAAGTTTTTACAGCAGTTCTTCGGCCAGTACTTGCTCATCTTCATCTCAACAAAATCAGGGCGCATGCTTATATAGGCGACTGGCTTGTTCGGAATCTTTCAAGAACTCTACTCCTCCGTCAGAAAGAAGAATGCCTTCGTCTGTTCCAAGCCTTAGGTCTAGGGGGTCAATCTAGGGACGTTGAGACTCGCACCCGCAAAGGATTTCATGTTCCTAGGAGCTCATTTTCATCTTTCAAGCTTCACGGTTCACCCATCTCTGGAAAGAGTCGAATAGCTTCAGTAAAACATGGAAGACCTTCTGGGTAAAGAGGAAATCTCCGCCCAGGAATTGGCATCCAGCATAGGTCTCATCGATTCGTGCGCCAAACTGGTACCTCAAGGTCAATGGAAAGCGAAACCGATTTACTGGTTTCGCAATCTGGAATGGTATCCTCAGACGAGTTGGGACGATGTCATCTCTCTTTCGAACCTTCCGAGACAAGTAGTGAACTTGTGGAAGACAAAGTAGAACTTAATGGAAGGGGTCCCGGTTCAACGACCTCCGTCCGAAGGGCTTCTCTTCACGGATGCGTCAGGGACAGGATGGGGAGCTCACTTCGAAGGTATCCAATCTTCAGGCCAGTGGACAGAAGATCTCTCCAGCCACATAAATTTCTTGTAGCGATTCGTCTGGCCATTCTGACCTGGAAACATTACCTTCAAGGGAAAGTTCTCACTGTGATTACTGACAACACCGCTGCAGTCTCCTATGTAAACAGGGGAGGTGGGACGCATTCAGCATCAGTGATGGAAGAAACTTCGAGGCTTTTTCAATTGTACGAAGACAACATCCAGCTTCAGCCTCGTCACATCGCCGGAAAGATGTGTTAGCCGACGAGCTCTCGTGTCAGGATTTAATTCCAACGACAGAATGGAAGCTGGACCCAGCAATTTGTCGGGCTCTCTTCCAACGTTGGGGGACTCCCATGGTGGATTTGTTTGCCACTCGCTTCAATCACCAACTGCCGAGTTTCGTATCCCCATTTCCGGAGACGAGAAGGCTTTGGCAACGGACGCTCTGTCGATGTCATGGGAAAGGATCTTTGCATACGCGTTTCCCCCTTTCTCCCTTGTTCAATCAACTCTCAACAAGATCAGGGAATCGAAAGGGATCTTTTTTCTGATAGCACTTCTATGGCCTGCTGCTCCTTGGTTTATCGACATCATGGAGTTGAAGAAGGAGGAACCGATCCTATTTCCGGTCTCGCGATTCTTCCTGACCCAGCACAACAAGACTACAATACATCCAAAGCCGGAAGTCCTTTATCTTCACGGGTGGAGGTTGTGACTGCTCTTCTAAAGAAAGAGGGTTTTGAGTCTCCGGTAAACAACGGGATCATTCACTGCCTCAGAGGCTCGTCCATAAAAAATTATGAGACGAAGTGGAAAAAATGGCATTTTTGGTGCAAGTCTAAGAACCTGACCCCAATTAAGCCGTCTGAATCCTCATTGGCCTCCTTTTTCGAAGAGCTTTTCCAAAATTGCCTTGCTCCATCTGCAATAAAGGGATACAGGTCGTCCATTAACTCTGTCTTTCAAGTGATTTCAAGACTTGTGTCAGCATTCGAAAATGAGAAAATGAGAGACCAAGGACCAGACAGCTGTTCCCTAGATGGAACTTGCCCTTGGTTCTTTCAAGTCTGGAAAATCCACCTTACGAACCAATCCATTCAACCTCGCTTCTACATCTTTCTCAAAAGACCGTATTTCTCGTGGCACTTGCATCTGCTGCGAGGCAGAGTGAATTGGCTGCCAAACACAACACACATTCGACGAACACATTCGTTTCTCTAGGGCTTGGTCTTCGGTCTCACTCACTTTCCCTACTCAGTTTCGGGCGAAGAACTTGAAGCCCGATGTGGCCCCTAGACCTGTCATGATCAAGGCTCTTGCTCCGGTTGTAGATCCTGAGGGGAATGAAAGGACGCAATGCCCAATAAGGGCTATCCGCAACTATTTGGTTAGAACCAAAACTTTAAAGTCAAAACAACCAACAGCTGAACAAAGAGCGCCTCCAACTGCGCTTTTTCTGCAAGTTGACAAAGCAGGTGTCCTTAAGCCGATACCCATGACTCCTTTTAAGCTAGGAAAGTGGATATGCGAAAGTGGATATGCTTATGACTTGGGCCCAAATCATCTGGACTTGCCAACGGAGGTGCAAGCGCATGAATTGAGAGCTTTTGCTGCTTCCTGGGCGTATGGATTTGGAACACCACTGGATGAAGTTGTGGCTGCGTGTTCATAGAACAACCGCAATACGTTCATTTCCTATTACCTGCGTGATGTGAGTGCTTCGAGAGGTGAAAGGACGATGAAAGAACATGTGGCAGCAGACTAGTTGAATCGAATTCTGCCTTTTTACTGTACTGTAAAAAGTACTGTAAATTACTTTCACGGAGAGAAAGCTGCACAATAACGAGCCTGAATAAGTGAAAAAGTGTCTTGTAAACAATGGAGAACGCATACACTGGAGACAGCGACACTATGATGTTTCGCAACGTGCAAATGGTACAATCTAGGATGGTCACGTTTGCACAGATAAGTGACACATCACAGTGGACAGATAAGCTGGCACGGTGAAGTGAAGTGTAACAAACTTATAATGAAACAGGAGAAACCATAAAGAAGAAAGCACCAACAAGTTGTTGAGGTTGGTTATTCTCTTGAATTTAAAATTAATGGTCTGTGACAGTGTCGTCAGATATGTGTGTTGAAAGGTGAAATCTCAGAGTTTAGCGGGTTCGTGCTGACCCTCCCACCAATAGGACAAAGTCAGCACATACTGAAGGTTAGTATTTTGCAGATAGTAAGAAACGAAAATTTTAACCCTGTTTAAAATTAGTTTTTACTATCCTAAAATACTTACCTTCAGTAGAACCCACCCATCCTCCCCGCTTCGCAGAACCCGCTGTTATCCACGTGTTACAACGGTCGAAGTGAAGTGATCTACCAAACACTGTAACAGTGTTATAAAGGAGACGCCATGCGCGAACCTAGCGGAGGATTAGCTAAACTAATCAACTGAGATTTAAAAGAATGAGTTTTAAATCTGTGTCGGGCATTTTAAATAGCAAATCAGGTGATTTAAGCACATACTGTAGGTAAGTATTTTAGGATAGTAAAAACTAATTTTAAACGGGGTTAAAATTTTCGTTTCTTTGCTGTGAAAGTACTGTACCTGGCAATTTTAGCATTGCTGTCTCAGTGATGCTGTTGGTTGCTTGAGACTTCAATGGCCGCCTCAGTCACCCCACCACGCATGCGCGGGCGTGGTCCTCCCATATAAGCCGGAGGCTATGAGGGCTCGCCATCTCTTTGTCTCAAGCCGCCGTCACGGCATGTTCTGTTGGTTCTCCTCTTTCGTCCGCCGTAGCCTCCAAGCCCGATCTTCCCTCCCGGATCTCCGCTGCCCAGGATGCCTCCGGCTCCCAGTTACCATCTACTCCCTCCTGACTTTCGCCCGTTGCAGCCTTCCGTCTACCCGACGTCGCCATCGAGACCCTGCGTCGCACTTCTCCGGGTTTTAGGGCCGTCACCAGTCTGACCCATAGCTGGGACGGTACCTTTTCCTCGGCAGTGCGCCACTTGTCATCTTACACACAACGCTGCTGGAACGTCTCCCGTCCGGTTGCCTGCCTCTACTCTCGTCCGACACCACGCTCCTATTGGACCTAGATCACGAGGCGGTAATCTTCCGCTGCTCCCCGCCCGTCTCCGGTCTGCCCATAGCCTGGACGGTGCTGTCGAGCCGGCATCATTACCTGCCCCTTCAAGCAGTCGAAGACACCAACTCATCTACCCTCCAGAGGATGCCATGATGAACTGGACCATCTGACTATAGCCTCCTGTGCTCCCTCGGCGTCTCTCGGCCGCCATGTCTCGGCTGCTACCGCCCACTCCCTGGCCCGTCTCCGGTCTGACCATAGCCGGGACGTTGCCGTCGAGTTGGTTTCTTTCCTACCCCTCTTCTTGCAGTCGAAGATTCGAAGATGTTGGTTTTGCCACTAGCCTCGCCTCTCAAATCCTGCTGAAGGTCGTCCCTCCTGACTGACTCACTGTGGTAGCCGCTGTGAATAGGAACATCCATCACCAGCTCTCCGCCTACCCCCCCCCTCGCCTACCCCTCCCCCCCCCCCATCACCACACGGCCACTCAATCCGCCTCCGCTACCTATAGCCACGCCATCACCAAGGAGCCGGGATCGCTTCTCATTCTGCTCCTGTCGCTACCATCCTTCAGCCGCCTCCAGTCTGCCCTTAGCCGGGACGTCGTTGTCGGACTGGGCCAACTAGCCGGGCTCCGTAGTTCGCTCATCACCGACCCTTCTGCCACTCCCCCGGCCGTCTTTCACCGGTCCCGTTGCTACCTTCGGACCGCCCTGTCTACCCTTGGCTTCCCGCCACCTCGTTGGTCTTCAGACGCTTCTTTCATACGCTGCCGTCCCCATCGGCTACTAGCCTCCTTGGCGGAGTTCCTTCCACACCTCTTCACGTCTCAGGCTCACCCCGTTGGAAGGGTTGGAAGGGTAGTTCACCGCCTCTTCCTCTGCTGGCCGCCGCCGCCCCACGTAGCTGACGGCTGCATCTTTCGTCCGGCCATTGCTCCCCACCCATGGGGTTATCTCCCGACTAACGCTCCTCCTGAACACCTCTACACATGCTTCTACAGGTCTCCGCGATCAAGTCTCATTGTCACCCGGGTTTTCTACCTTTCCAGTTCAAGACAACGGATTCTTTCATCTGCCACGACAGGGCACCAGCACTCTCACCATGTTTCAGCCGAACGCCAAAACAAACCCACCTACCCCTGCCACTTTCTTCGGCCATCTGGCCGGTCGCCCACCACGTAAACTTTCCCTCACCGACTGCTCGTGCCCATCGGACGAAAGCTGTTTCATCCTCATTCCAGATTCTACCACCAGGAGCGCCGCGTCGCTTCCCGCCTCCCACCTCCGGGCACTTCTTCCACTGGTTAGCATCCTGCGCGTTCCCATCATCGCTCTGCTTTTATCCGCCACATTTCGTCGAATTTTTCTACAATGGTCCAAGCCAAACTCCCGAAGTCTTTTTCGGACAAGCCGGACATCTACTTCGGTCGTTCTCCCGTCGTCGACAGCCCAGGGAAGTGCCATTGTCCAGGGATCTTCAACCCCAATCGTCTTGACCCCCATCAAGTATGTCAATTCCATCGCAAATGTAGTTACTTTGACCGACCATGCCACATCTGTGTAACTATTCCCCTCAAAGACTGGCAGATTATAGCTTACCGTCATATGCTCTCCGCTACCAGGAAAAGGCAGGACATCGCCCACAAGGACTTGGTAAAAAAGTTCAATTCCGACAGCTCTTCTTCCACCCACTCTCCCGCCTCTACGGTAACAGCAGTTCCAGCTACCCCCGGGAACAAAGACTTTCCTTCAACCCCTTTGTCCCAACAATCTTGGGCCCATACCTCTACTTCCTCAACTCCAGCTAGCATAAGTACGGCGTCACCTGCCCCTGAACCTTCACCGCATAACACCGCTCCGGTTATCTTCATCGACGCCCCCTCATCACCTTCTACTGAGCCTGTCAACGATCTCGCCATTCCTTCGGGGGCCACTATTGAAATCCCTGCAACCCCCTTCTCCCCGGGCCAGCACTCGGACGCGGTCACTGACTCCCCACTTGCGGACTTCCATGCACGATCCGGGACATTCCCCTCCCCTGCCATGCCTCGGCCGGACAATCCCACCGCCACCTCTCCAACAAAAAGGGACTCTCCCCTATATGGACTGGACCATGAAGAGGCGGTGGAGGTGGACCACCAAAAGATCTTCTCCACCCTTCGCCACAAACTCTGTCTAAATGTTCGTGCAAAAAAACCAGTTTAAACACAACGTAAAAAAAGTGAAGCCCTACCTCCTGCACCTTCAGGATATCATCTTTCAACAACATTCACAAGTCATACAGCTCACTTCGCTAAACACCAAACTGAAATCTGAAAACGCATCGTACCTCAAAAGCCTCACGGATAACATTCTAGCTGATGCTCTTCGCCATAAACCAGCCACAGTTTCCTCCCCATCGGTGACTCCGTCAACCTGGACTCTGCACCCCATCGATGGCCTTCATAGGTGTGCCCCTAACTACCCCCGCCCCACCTTCTTCATGCACCCCGCACGTTTTACATCACCTTCGGATCCCAGACTTCTGTCAAATCTTCCATGTCACCCCGTAATTTTCCGTGATGAAGGATCTCCACTCCTCCCCCTGACCCTTCCCTTTTTAATGACCTTCGACAACAAAACATTGCTAAGTCATGGGAAGCCATAACATCTGTCTCCCTTTCCCACAACCTTCAATCTTATTCCATGTGGCAGTTTGATAACAGCCTCCCTTCTCTTCCAGCTCTTCCTAACATGGTAGCCCTTTCCTCCGTCCCCACTTCGGACATTCCTTGCACCCCTTGCAGAGCCAAAGCTCGCCATTATTGCTTGGGGTTGCGCTCCAACCTTCTAACCTTTCGGTTCCTATCGACGTCACTTTTTCCGTTCTCTCATTGACACAAAAAAAAAAAAAAATCGTCAAACCCAGAACCCTCTTACATAGACCTTGTGACGCTATTTTTTGCACGTAAAAAAAAAAAAAAAGCTAAACAAACAGTGAAATCAACTCTCTAGTAAAAACAAGAACTCTTCGTTAAAGCCTTGGACTTTTCCTTTTTCCCTGAAAATTTCCACAAATCCCATTCACACTCTCCCTCTTAAAGCACCTTTGACTACCTTTTCACGTCTGACGTCACCCCCCTCCCCCCATAATCCTCATTCTGGAGAGATAAAACCCATCATTCTGGAGAGACCTGCTAATCTTACCAATCTTCTATCCATTCAAGAAGGCACTACTTCTCCCTCCACTCCGGGATTCAGCTCCACTTCACTGATATGGAACTCCTGGCCTCATCCACCGTAGCTCCTCACACTACAGGTAAACCGCTACCTTTCTCTTACATCATAATAACGTTTGGGAATTGATCTCCTTCCCTGGGAGACAATTTCTTCACAAGGGACCCCCCCCCCCCCTTTAAAAAAAAAAAAGGAACAATTTCTTCTAGGGGCTCCCTTGTCTCAACCACTTCTCCGCCTCAGTACCCCCAGGGAACTCTGTCATCAGGTGCCCGCCACCATACGTGACGAGGTCAGTCTGGCAAAAAATGGTTTCTTTTGCTGTAGAAAGTACTGTACCTTAGGACCCTCCCTGCCTCCCCTCACGAGTCACCTTCTGACCACACCGTGAGACAAAGAGATGGTGAGCTCTCGTAGCCGCCAGCTTATATGGGAGGACCACGCCCGCGCATGCGTGGTGGGGTGACTGAGGCGGCCATTCAAGTCCCAACAGCATCACTGAGACAGCAATGCTAAAATTGCCAGGTACAGTACTTTCTACAGCAAAAGAAACCATTTTTAGCCGGCCTGGCTGGGGGCCGGCAAAATGTTCTTTTTATAGTAGCCTGTCAGTATAGCTTCGGCATTTGATGGCACCTCCACTACTGCCTGGATGTGTGGACATGACAAATTGAAGGAGTTGGGAGCCAATGATCGGTTAAATATGGGGGTTTAATCAGATTATCACCAGTGAAACTCGCACAAAGACGCCTACCGAAGAGGCAGTAAGTAAATACGCATGCAAGCTACAGGCTGTGCAAGAAGGGAACGGGAAGAGTCATGTCAACAGCCTCTGGGAAATCAACCATGACAACATGGTGTGCAACATGGCGTGAGGGTTGATCGAACGAACATTCTCTGCTGCGAAGTGAACTTCTGAAGAAGAGGAGCAGTGTTTTCTTCCTCGAAAATTTTAAGTAGACTGTCGATGCAACGTACTTGATGGTGATGTGTTTCCGGTTTTTTTTTTATGTCTGAATATTATCACTGTCTTTGCGGTTTACCAGTTTTAGCAAGTTTACTGATCACGACATGGTCCATGCCAGCACAGCAAATCCCTCACTCCGCAGTAAAATGATTGCATAATCACATAAAATGATTATGCAGTAACTCGCATGCAGTGAAACCTCGTTACAACTAAAGCTGTAACCCTGATAATAATAAAGCGACATAGCGACAATGATTACTATTTATGGAAATCCCAGTTTAAGCGACGCCAAAAAGGCCAGTTTCTATTTGCCGTTTTGAAAATATCCACTACTGTAAATTTTGTATTCGGTTCCTGTAATACTTCTTTCATTCTTGAGGTTTAAACTCGTTACTTCCTGCCAGCTGCGTAACCCAACTGAGGCCTTCTATAAAAGCATTCAAATAAGACGACCTGCCAGCTCTTTTCCTCAAGCCCCCACTCAATACGGTCGAATCGTTTCCACATGTCCACTTTCACTGAAAGAAGCTCCACTGTTAGTGCTTTCGCCAAAAGATGCTCCTTCACGCTTTCACCAAAAAAAAAACCCATCTAAAGTTTTCACCGAAGGTTGACTTTAACTGAGAGTATCTCCTCAACGATCAACACCTTTCGCCGAACGATCCTGCCATTCGACCCATGGCTACACTACTTTCACCGTAAGAAGCTCCACTGTTGTGCTTTCGCCAAACGATGCTCTTTCAAGCAGAAACCCCGTCTGAAGTTTTGACTGAAGGTCGACTTTCACTGAAAGTATATCCTGAACGATTGACGCCTTTCACCGAAAGACCCTGCCCTTCGTCTAGTCTCCTTTCATCGAAAGCAGCTCCGCCGTTGAAGCTTTCACTGAAAGAAGCTCCTTCAAGCTTTCACCGAAAGAAACTCAACCTGAAGTTTTTTACTGAAGTTCTCCTGAACCATCAATTCCTTTTGCCGAAAGGACCTGCTCTTCGATCCATGTCTAGATTACTTTCATCGTAAGAAGCTCTACTGTTAAAGCTTTCGTCGAAAGAAGCTCCTCCAAGCTTTCGCCGAAAGAGACTGCACCTAAAGTTTTCACTGAAAGTATTTCCTGATCGATCAACCCCTTTCGATAAAAGAACCGGCCCTTCGACCCAGGTCAAAACTACTTTCACTAAAAGAAACCACACCTGAAGTTCTCACCGAAAGTAGACTTTCACCGAAAGTCTGTCCGAAACTATCAACGCCTTTCGCCGAAATAACGGTGCATTGTTTAAACCTACTGAAGGGAAATCCTCCTGACACCCCCCCCCCTCCCTCCCCTCCCCCGGCTTGCCCTCCTGCAGTGAACCATAATGTTGTCAGCCTATTACCTTCTAACAGGACCCATTCCTCAGTTTTTAGGATCGACCACCTCTTCCTCCACCATTACGGACTAGTCGTCATTCCACATTCTGCCCATCATAAACATAAGAAGCAGCATGAATCGTCCTCGGCTTCTAGCAGTTCCATGCGTCTTCGTTGTCCTAGTTCGTTCATCAATCTCGTCACGCTCCCGCAAGATCTCCGCCTCCTTCGGCATCACAGATCCTAATGTCCGCCGAGTTCATCGCCCTCATGGACCGTGCCATCCGTGTCCTTCATTTCGACCACGACAATCTTCACCGGCATCAGAGCTTCGTCACATTGCAAACCCTGCACTCTTGACTGGGTCACTGCATCTTCTGACCATTCATCCTGTAAGTGGACAACACTTCACCTCCCTCTTCTCCTCGAAATGAAGCCACAATCATGCAACTATTTCCCGGAATGTCTTCCTTTTTGTCGTCCTTTCACCTGCCGCTCGTCTCTGTCAGGCCGCTGCCCTTCATCGGCTATCGCTTACATCTTTTCAGGTTTGTCGTCGTTCACTGCCATTGCTTGCAGCTCTCCTAAACTGCCGTCATCCACTGCCTTTCGTCTGCGTCTTTTCTTCATGCTCCCACACCTATGTCACCCCTGTCACCGACTGCCGCCTACAGCATGTCATGCCGTACCGACACAACAAAGAACTCATACTCACGGCAAAATTTGTCCTGCCATGTTCGGAACCACCACGACACCACCACAAATGTGCTTGTCTGCCTCGTTCCACTAGTCACTGTTCCATGTTGCCCACTTTGTGTATTCTAAAATTGTAAGTTTCAGGCAGTGTAGTCCACGTCATTGATGCTTCAGTTAAAACTATCTGGCCTGCACGCATTCATCGGTTTGTACCCATGGGTGGCGTCCATTACTGCTCGTGAGCCTCTTTTCAGGTGGCATTGACGTGATGACGGCGACAGTCCTAACTCATTTACGGTCTTAATGTAAAAATTGTGGAAAGTAAGGGAAAGGGCTGTGTGAAAATTGAGAAGGTTTGAAAAAAAGTGGATAAAACGTGAATTTCCTTAACCCTCTTTGGCTTGGTATGTCAAAAAAGGGACAGCTACAAGCAGTGCTATAACGGTTATCCGTTTAAACGAAAATTTACTTGTATACGTTTTTCTGTATTGCTAAACGATTAACCGAATCTGATTATTTACTTCACAACAGCACAAAGTTTTAATTCAATAAACGTTATTTTGTGACTTTATTTGGTAGTTAACGTTAAAACTACCAGAATATTAGCTGCTTTCGCTGCATCCAACTTGTTCACGCTTGTTCAGCAGCTGTAAAACCTGTACTTCCGGTTTTAGTGGTGAAATCGAAACCAGCTTCGGTTAGGCTTAAGTTGTGACGGGTTTTAACCGCGCTCACCGGAAACGTAGCGGGACACTGCAGAATGGATGAAATATTATCACCACGTAAACCAATTAAACAATTAAAACTTTTTTTAAACAATTGTCTACAAATTGTTCAAAACAACTAACCACTGGCTGGTTAAAGCTACATTCCAAAGCGTGCCGACTGATCCAAGATCGTAAAACAATCGCAAATGTGTGAGGATTTCCCGCCATTCCTGCTTATTTTATTTTTTTAAATTTAGGCTATTGTTTAACATTTGTTTTGTTTCAGAATAAATACGATTTGTTTACATAACGTGTGATTCGTGCGTGTTGCTTAAATTTTTTTAAATTAAAAACGTAGTTATTAAATTTTATGTTGACATTTTTTTTGGTCTTAGTTTGTTGCGTTGTTGTTATTAACGTTAGATTTTTCACGGTTTTCGGTTAACTGGACGTTTAATTAGGTCGTTTAAACGTTTAGCAAATTACACGGAAACTGCTAGCACTAGCTACAAGATGGAGGGAAAAATAAGTCCCTGAGCACACCGTGAGCTTTGTGAGGGGGCCACGGGACCCCGTGAAAGAAAGCAGCAACAAGCTAGTGGTCAGTGTCGTCTAAAACTAAGTTAATGTCCTTCCATTTCCCCAAGTGACCTTATTTTTTTAAAAAGGTCTGGAAGCGAATAAAGGAATGAAAGGTAAATAGTGTAAATAAGTGAATACATCCGAAGTTTTTTTGTGTGAC
>JAHWFP010204989.1:10352-34238 GCA_023313725.1 Lithobius niger | reverse complement strand
AATACTGCCAACATAGGGCCAATACATCGGCTCGGCCATTGGCCAATGTTAGAAAATAATGATGGGCTAACTGTTGGACGCCAACTTTAGACCAATGTTTAAATATTGGCAATGTGAGGTTGGGCCAACCATTGGCCAACCTGTCAATGCTACTTGGGATGGGAAGCGCTTGTTCGCACCAACCGCAAGAAACGGAATGGAGCTGCGATGCCATCAGCAACTATGGTATCACATGTTCTAGAGGCTTTTAGCTTGAACTCTTACAGTTGCACTGGTCGCAATGTAACGGCACGTTTACGCAACCACTCGCCTTTGCATTCTCGCAGCTAGAAGTTAGAAAGCTCCCGAAATTCCAACATGGTGGCGGTTTTATGTCTGCTGCCTCGCAACGAAAACAACCAATAACGCGAGTTCAGAAGCGTATGGAAAATTATTTCGTCATGTGGAATTTTTTATATTATTGTCACGGATTATAAGACTGCAAGTATACATTCAAACGCTGTCGGATTTAACTAATCCAGGTGGCGTTGTTACTATGGCAACGACACCTTTGCTATCGCGATTGAGCTGCGAGAATGCAAAGGCGAGTCGCTGGGTAAATGCGCCCTGACGTCACAGAAGAGTGTTGGCGCAACTAGCGTTTACCACTTGCCAAGAACCGCAGAAGCTCAGACAACATGACGGTGGAAATCGTATAGTTTAAGCCGGCCCACATTGGAGTTCAAAGTTGCCTGCAAATAAGCATTGCGCTGTGTTGCAAACTGCCAAATTAACAATTCGTGGTATTTTTACAACTCACGTATGGCAACTCGCGTGTGAGTTGTCGTCCATTTTTAAGCTGCGTGATCGTAACGTACGCTGGCTTTTTTATGCACACAACAATTTTTTTTCTACACACGCGAATCTTCTCTGAAATCGGAACAATACGGCCACTAGAACGGGCTTAGTTTACCATATATCGTCCTATATTGTAGTGTGTCTGATCTACGGCGATATATAACCAATGTACTTTATTGGTAGTACTTTTATTGGGACAATGTAGTGACAACCTGCTAATTCAATATGTTGGTACCAATTTATTGGGCTGACGTAAGCAGTAAAGCGATAAACCAATGTGTTGGTAGCACTTTATGGAGCAAACTTAATAGTAATCATCGGATTCATGACTTTAAGGCGCAGCCAGCATCGATACTTCCGCTTTGAGATTATGGGATGGCAGCCGCCATAATGATTACCATGGGCAACAAAATGTTACAGAAACACAAGTCCGACGAGTAGGGTAAAACACGCATGGTTACAGTTGCACTGTGATACTCTTTGCAACATTTATCCTAGCACAGGCAAACATTTGAATTAATTTTCCAATAGCTGTTCAATTTTAGAAATTAATGTTTTCATAATTTTTAAGATACACACAGTTTTCACATTTGTGGCAACCTGCTCAATACATGCATTACTTTCATCGCACAATTACGACAGAAATGATGATTTTTGGAATGTGTATCCTAGGACGACTTATGGTAAACTGCAATATGGTAATCCCACAATATATTTATTTATTTATTTATTTATTTTATTTACAAAATTATTTTAACCCCCTTACAAAGAGCATGACAGCAATTTTAGATCAAAACAACAATTCACGAATCTCATTCAAGCGAGAGCAAAGGCGAGAACGGAGTACAACCAGGCGCCGCCATATTTTTTCTATATCGCGGCGCCTGGTTGTACAGTTGTACCCCGTTCTCGCCTCTGCTCTCGCCTGAATGAGATTCTTGAAAGTATTGTTTTGATCTGAAATTGCTGGCATGCTCTTTTTTTTTTGATGGGGGGGAGGGGTAACAATAATTTTGTAAATAAAATAAATAAATAAATAATTGCAGGATTGGCCTTCGGAGAATCTCATCAGATCTCATTCAGACGAGAACCGGAAGTTGGCTGGCGCCATGTTGGCGTTATTGACGTCGGCCAAGTGCTGGAAGGAATGATGCTTGCGAAGGTTTGGAATGCATTGTTTCAAGTAGAGTTGCGAGCCCCTGATCTCAGTGAATCGGCGATTTATCAGCAGCCGCCATGTTGCGTGTGTGTTCTATTCGCCTGCGACAAAATGACGTAATATTGTTGTTTCCCACTATGCGATGGAAACTGATTCTGCGTCGTACAATAATAATTAACAACATAATCTAAATTGCATACTCTTAATTTTATTTCGTCATAAATCCTGTTTTTAAGAAATTTCGTTGCTGCCACTACAACTTGCAGTGTAATATTACAAGCAATAGGCTACAAATGAGTGACGAGTGGATATAAAAGATTATATAGAAAAGATGCGACACATTAAAACAACATTGTATATAGATGACGTCCTGAGCTAAGTGATTAACGTTGTATGTCTATACTTCAATTTCGGTCATCTTGTATCTAGTACATCTGCAATATCAAAAAATAGGAATGCATCAAATATATTGAAAGTGAAAATGCTGGATTAAAACTTTTAATTTTTAACATGGTTCAGGCTTTTAGTTTTTTTCTTTGAAAAGAAACAAGCGCTTCAACAGATTTACATTGAAAAAAAAAGCCTTAATAATTCTAACTCATACTTTAGGCTATTTTAAAACATTCGTTGTATCAACAATAAATACATACAAGAGTAAAAAAAAATAAATAAAACTTGATATTTCGTTGCTCATCGGTAACAATTTCGGCCACTTTATCAAAACAAAAAGTTAATATTCACAGCTCCTTTTTTAAGTCATTTAAAGAATCATCGCTCTACTTAGATGAAAATTTCCAAGTTCGCTGCATTGCCAGTTTTTTTTGCCAGACAAAACAACTGTTTACAGTTGTAGTCAATGACCAGTGCCGGAGCAAGGCGTTTGAGCGCCCGGGGCCAGTAGCTCGTTGAGCGCCCACTTTATCGCTATTACCAGTAGCTAACACACGCCAGATTGCAACCGCCCTCTCCCACACGCCTCTTCTAAAATCTAACCAAAAATTAACCCATCACGGTGCCACAGACATAATGCCAACACACTGAAAACATCCGAATCTGATATGTGGTATTTGTTGCCGAATTCATGTTCTTGTGAGTTTTCTTGCGAGTCAGAGGATACCTATATCATAAACTACTACTGCAACTCACAAGTTAATTTTTCAAGATCAATTAGGCTTCGTCAAAAGAGTATGTATTCAAGTAAAAAAAAAATGTTTAAATTTTCAAATAAAAAAAAAATGGAGGAGGAAGGGGCAGCATTTTCGGCGCCCTTCCCTCTTTCGGCGCCCGGGGCGGCCGCCCCCTTCGCCCCCCTCTTGCTCCAGCACTGTCAATGACTCCAACCATTCCTGCGAATCTACCTTGCACGTGTTCATTGTTCGTGCAGCGAAGGTTTTAAAATAACCAAAAGTATGTGTTACCACAATTAAGGCTTTTTTTTCAATGTAAATTTTAGTTTTTTAACATGGTTGAGTAGAATTATTGGTCCATCAGGTTGTCTTCAATCATTATCTGAAAAACGTGATGCGCATGCCGTCAGCTACCATTTCATGTCCCTCACGTAGTTACGTATTTTACGTCTTCCAAGTCTACACGGGGCCTCGGCGGTAGTTGCGGCCACTGATACCTCTAATAATGGTTTTCTTTTGTGCTGCTTCGAAGACAAAAGCATTAGCAGAGATATTAGTAGCCGCAGCTACCGCTAGGGCCTCGCGTAGGATTGGAAAGAGCAAGGTGCGACATCCAGTTAGCTTTCTAATCTACGTTGTTAGGGCGCGTTTACGCAACGACTCGCTTTTGCATTCTCGCAGCTAGAAATTAATTGCGATGGCAAAATGTCGTTGCCATGGTAAGAATGCCACCTGGATTAGCTAAATCCGACATGGTTTGAGTAAATGCTTGCTAGTCTTATAATCCCTGCCAATCAGATAAAGAATTCCTCCTGGCAAAACAATTTTCTCAGTCGCATTTGAATTCCCATTATTAGCTGTTGAGAGGCAGGAGAGTTAAAACCGCCGCCATGTTGGAACCTTCGGTGATTTCTAGCTGCGAGAATGCAAAAGCGAGTCGTTGCATAAACGCACCCTTACCACTTTTAGCTGATCTGATCCGCTCAAATCAAGGCCGGATTTAAAGCTAGGGTGGGGATGGGGTTGAGCACTTCAACTTCAGTGGCCCCCTCGAACTCAGAAATTAAAAAAAAATAACAGTAAAAAGGACGGTTCACCAAATTTACACAGATCGCCCAGTTTACTCGAAATTGGCAGCTATAAACGATAGACTGGCGTATTTATTTCATAGATGCAAGCTTTCAGAGCTAAGTTGAAATGTTTCAAAGTGGGTAGCAACAATCACTGCAACCAATTTCTTGTTGACGTGGCACTTTATTACTTATCAGAACGGTAGCGGAGTTGAGTCTAATACACAATTTTAAAAATATGAGTGATATCATATAAAAAAAAACTGGTAAAAGGGACCGCCAAGTTCCGAATGGTTCGGCCCTTTAAAGGAGTGATATCAACTCACCAAAACATTCGCCAATTTAATTTCACCGAATGGACGTTATAATGAAAACTTGAAAAGCACTAAAGCAACAGCCAATGAAAAAGCAATATGTAAAAAGCTCGGAAAAGACCCCTCTGGGGCAGACAAACACAAATGACAAAACCGTCTCCAGTTCTCCACATTGACATGTGGCAACAGACGACCACCCAAGACGAAAGGCATGCGCATTTAGGAAAGAATGCCTTGTTCTGAGTGTCCATATCATACCAGCATCATTCAGCAAGAACAAACCAATGGCAGCGTGAATAAGTAGTCATGGATGTATGGCGGATAGGGCCGCCCTGTGGCGACAATGTTAGTGTTGCCGGTTATTCGTGGTATTCAGTTTGCATTGTTATTCGTTAACTAACATTAGCGTTAAATAGTTTTGTAGAAAGAGCGCATGGCGTAATGGCTTCAGCTCTGGTTAATTGTAAATAAATAAAGAAAGTGATGATTATTTTGATCACAGGCGGCGGTTTCCCAACAGACAGAAAAATAACATCACAAATGATTGCAATATTTCGATTATTATAATTGTTGTTTTGTTTTTGTGTTCTCTTATTTATATCTAGTTGGTGACTAGTTTTGTCATCAAAAACATTTCGAACTGTTGTAAATTTGAGAGTTAATTTGTTGTCTCCTTAAAACTTTACCATTTATCTATCTGGTGAAGCAGCCACGCATTGTTGGGCACAAGGACTCGTTGAAGGACGGACGACTAAGTTGTCATAGAAACCCCACTGGGAATCCGCCCAGCCTATGATGTCACCTTGGAGCTGGCATCGGGCGGCTTCCATCACTGAAAGTACATGTAAAAAATATAAATGAGGTATAAATATTTAATCCGTATTATTTAAAGAGTATACAAAGTATGTACGCCAACACGAACTTAAAGTATAATATTAAAACGTTTCAAAGCATAGTGTTATGTAAATTTAAAATAACATTAATTCCAGTTTTTCCAGTTTTTAGTCGACATTAGGGCGCGTTTACCCAGTGACTCGCCTTTGCATTCTCGCAGCTAGAACTCAATCGCTATGGCAAAGGTGACATTGCCATGGTAACAACGCTAAATGGACTAGCTAAATCCGAAATCGTTTGAGTAAATACTTGCAGTCTTATAATCCGTGCCAATAATATAAAGAATTCCTCATGACGAAACAATTTTCCCAAACGCTTCTGAACTCACGTTATTTGCTGTTTTCGTTGCGAGGCGGCAGACATAAAACCGCCGCCATGTTGGTATTTGAGGTGATTTCTAGCTTCTAGCTGCGAGAATGCAAAAGCGAGTGGGTGCGTAAACGTGCCCTTACTGCTTGCCATAAAAAAGGCACACGGATTACAAACAAAAACGTCAAGTGTGCCATAAAAAATGGATTGTATGATTGAAGTTTCACTTGTTAAAATGTACACGGATAAAAATTTATGAATTTAATTTTTAAAAATCAAATGTATAATTAAGAAAATTGTATTTGTTTAATTGCTGTTGTGCTTTAAGAATAGTTTAATTCATAAAGCACAACAGTACACTTGATGTTTTTGTGCTGTTGTGTTTTAAACGAATTAAATTATTCTTAAAGCACAACAGAACTTAAATTGACACAATTTTCTGACTTGTTTATTTGATTATTTAAATTAAAAATCATAAATTTGTATCCGTGCACATTTTAACAAGTAAAGTGAAACTTCAATCATACAGGGTGTCCATTTTATCGTGCCCAATTTAAAAATTCTCCCATTTAAATACTATAGTAAATTTAGCGTGCACTTTTTCATATTTTGAAGATCAAAGGCTGGGACTAAATAGGACTGTAGCTTTTTAAGGCTGCAGCTTTGGCATTGTCACAGGAGACAAAATGGCGGAACAATATACAGTGCCCGAATGCACAGCGATGCGAGATTGTTTCATGAAAAAAAGTCTGTGACATCGCACGAAAATCATTCTGCACCAAGTTTAAACTGTCCGATGTCAACCTTGCACCCTCTCGTCAAACAATTCAGAGAATCATTGAAAAATTTAAATTCGAAGACGTTGTGCATAATAAATCCAGAAGAAGAAAGAAAACTGTCAGGGCACATGAGAATGGCGAAACACTGTAGGCGGCTTTTGCTGCAAGTTCAAAAAAAATCGGTGGGTGGGGCGTCATCAGAAACAGGAATGCTCCGATGTGATTTGAAACTGTTGCAGGTCACAAGAAGACGGGACCACACCTCATTGTTCAAATGAAACTCTTGACGTTTTACGAGGAAACTTCGACGACAGGTTTCCTATAAATAATTAATCCCCATCAGCATGGCCTCCTTGAAACCCAGATCTAAACTGGTGAGTCTTTTTTATGGTGTTACGTTAAGGAGAGAGTGTATTGCAGTAAACCCCAAGCAAGAGATGACCTGAAGGACAACATTACGCGCGAAATCTTTATAATAATCTCGGAGGCCGGCTAAAAGGAAGGCTAAAAGGAAAACCACTTCTCCCCTCCTTGCGCCCGCATTGAAAATGCACTCTCCCACTCTCCCTGCATGGAAACAGGAGGCATGCATGTGTGGTCGATCAACTCAATAAAGGTTCAATCTGACAAGTCGTCGGGCCGAACAATCACTTCTCCCCTCTTCGCGCCCGCATTCCAAATGCGCTCTCCCATTCTGGCAGGCATGAATGGTCGAGCAATCTGACAAGTCGTCGGGAAGAGTGCCGGAAAAATGTCCCGGGAAATGTGTCCGTAAACTTAATTCATGACCGGCCCCGTGTATAGCACGGGCTTCCTCTAGTACAACATAAGAAATATTACACGTGTATTGATAACTTCATTTTCAGACTGTAGAATGTAGTGCACAATGACGGTGGTCACCTTGAGCATATTATGCAATTTCTATGATCAGTAAATGAATAATATAGTCAGTTGGGGATAAATCCCAACCATGGTAGAGTTCAGCTGCTGTGGTGCGAAATTCCATAAATTGCACACTGTTCAAAGATTACAGTGCTGCGAGCACGATAAAATGGATCCTTTTTTTTTACGGCACACTTGACGCTTTTGTTTGTATATTTTATTTATTTTAGAAAATAAACAAGACACCTCTGAACTCTGCACACTATGCAAAACGGTGATCCAATGCCGTCCACCACGAATATTGTAACCTTACCTTCACCACCGGACAGAGGGTACGACCAAAAGTTGACGTCACTAATCCTCCCACGGAAGCCGTCTTTGACTTCATATCCTCCATTACGTTTTTCTTGATCGTTGCCGAGAACGAGAAACCCCCGTCCTCCCAGTTTTCCTCCTTTGTTGAGAGGTTCTACGTCATCATCAACGGGTGTCCCGTCAACGTAAAGCTTGACGCGTCCTTCGGTGTCCCACGAAGTGCAAAGATGGGTCCACTTGCCAACGTTGATGACAACATTTCTGAACATGACGTTTTTTTCCGCAAGATACACAGCTGCCCACCGGTCTTCGGGATGGACTTCCATCACAAACTCGTTGTCATGTTCAGTTTCATCAGAGCAATATGAAAATAGAGTCATGCTTTTGTCTCTTTCGCCTTGCGTTACGTATATGTTGGCACAGGCTGTGAATTGTCCCAGGCCGCCCAGATTATCAGGATCCGGGTCCATAAGTGCAGCATGCGCTGTATTGCTTCCTGACTTGATGTACAGATCAATACTTCCTTTGATCGGTTCTGCTAATAGCACCACAAGTACCAGCAAAGTGATCAACATTACTGCTCGAATTATTCACAAGGAATGTTGCAGAATGTCGGCTGAGATGCTTGCTATTGCCAGAGCAGATTTTGAAAAATCCGTTCATTTTATATTCCAATAATTGCCTTAGTGTAAACGGAATTTATGACTGCACAATGTGCCTCGCGCACGTAAACCCACCATTACGGAACTGTTGTTGGCAAATATTGCCTGGTTTAATGTCTGTTTAATGGGAACGAATTCGACCATTTTTAAAATTTAACGGCATGCGTAATTGTCACGGAAATTTCCTCTGCCACATATGGAATCTTTCTAATGTTACGGCCAATTTTTTTATGGAATTAATTATTGATTTGGTAATTGTGTGAAACGATTAACATTAGGCCTACACAGGTAAACATTTTACTAGCTTTAAATGTAACTTATGGTTCAGTTCTTGCAGCAGCTATGGAAAAGTTCGCTGTTGATTAGACAATGCAACCCTTCTCTCTCTCTCTCTCCCCCCCCCCTCCTCCGTTACAGCCAGGCACTCATGGAAGTACGCAGTGGATAAAATTGGCGAATGTTTTGTCATTGGATATTACTCCTTTGAAGTGCCGAATCATTCTCAACTTGTCGACCCTTTTACCAGCTTTGGTTTTCGAATGATATCACTTTTATTTTAGATGTTTTTAGGAGCATTATTGTGATTTCCCGTTAGCAGTCACCCAAGCTTTCTATAGATTTAGTAGATCAAGGGCCAAGAACCCGTTTGCATGAAAATATTGTGACTGAAAAAAAACATGACGTGATCAGAACAGTGCCTCTTTGTTGAAAAGACACTTAGAATCATTACGTATACAAACAGTTCTAATGAAAGACACAAAGAAACAAAAGAATTAAGATTATCGAGATTCCCACTTTGGACTTAAACATAATAAAGATTATCGAGATTCCCACTGAGGACACGCACACAAACAAACAAACAAACAAACAATCGAAACAAACTACGATATCAGTTATTCACTCATTGTTGAGTACTTGGTTTATGATATTTTACATGGGAAGCAGCCAAGCCAAGGTAAATTATGAGTGAAAACGGAAAGAGTCGCGTTATCGTCCTTTCCAAAAACCATGTCTAATTGCCGGTTGGAAAATATCCACTACCTGTAAATTTAATTGCATTCAGTTCCTGAGTGCTCGCTACCCTGGAGGAATCAAAACTCTCTAGATACGCCCAGCTCAGACACCCACCTGCGCATGCCCGGGTCCGGCGCACGCAGGCCCTCCATAAAGTGCTACGGCGTCAGCCAGCCATCTACTTTTCCTCACCATATGTCAGCCACGATGGTGACTCGAGAGGGGAGGTTGGGTGGGTATTTACAGGTAGTGTATATTTACCTTAGACAATAGAAACCAATTTTGACCTCCCCCCAAGTAAAATTGGGCTTTTTATCGGGAGGGAGAGGGACAATCATAGCGACGTGGGTACGAGCACATTTTTGTGGCTTTCTCTCGCCAAATGCACAAGACTGGGCTGAGTGCTGGATTGAGTTAGGAACCTATGGCATGAGGTAGACAGTTGGACTTACCCATCTGCTTTCCTGAACCATCATTTTCATCTTAAATTCTTCTTCTGAAATGATTTGATATGTACCGTTTGAGAATTAATATTCGGGCGAAGTACATACATACATACATAAAAACAAACAAAAAATGAGTGTTTAAAAACAGGAAACTTTTCTTATTGCGGAACTGGAATGGGGGGTGGGGGCAGGGGGAAGAGTGCCACAATAAATCTTAAGCACCAGGACTCTACGAGGCTTAATCCGGCCCTGAGTAAACTGACAAAGCTTCACCATATCCAGCTTATCTTGTACAAGAGCTTCCCACAGCAAGCCCTCTTCCTGGTAGAGAAATGCATTCGAACCACGGTAGATGCATGGGATTTTTTTCCAAATATTCACAGTAAATTCTTTTATGAAGTTATCTAGAAGCTCACAACAGTTCCATCTGTTCCAATTCTTGTACTATTTGTCGAAATTGTGCTCGTAATTCTCACTGCTAATTTCGAGGTCCGTTTCAAGTTTTTGTGAGAAACACTCTTTTTCTACTGACGCCATTGATCAATTCAGCAAAATGCTTACCTATAGCCCTACTTTCTACAATTTTTTACCTTCCACACAAGCCTCAAATCGAGCGTCACACATATTCGTAACATATATTAATTTTTTTTTTGAATACTGGAATGCTGTATCTACAAAACTCGAGGTTCGATTCACGTTTTGCAATCGTACACGGGCTTATTTTGGTTATTAAAAATCAAGCAAATTTGCCGAGTATCTACTTTCAAGGTAGGTTTGTTTCAATTTGGCGACTTTCACGGAATAGACAAAGCCACAGGTGTGATGGAAACATACAGAAAATCATCAAGAAATTCAAAATAACTCTTCTGTCAAATTTGAAGTTTCTATTGACCCTTTAAAATGGCTCACAACCCTAGTTTGTACTCATTCGTTTTAATCTGGGCTTTGGGAGGAAAGAAAAAGAAGCTGTCACATTAACTCCACCTGTCGAAATGTAAGCAATAGTTGGGGTTGCACCGCTGTAAATTTCTTCTAAATAACTGCTTTGCCTTTCCCGTTAAATCGGCCAACAGCTGTTAGTCGACGCCCACGCATTTCTTCTTAGCGCCTGTAGTATAAGGTGCAGGCATTCGTTTAGCAATTGAACTTATGTTATTATCCGTTATTTGAGCCATCGGGCATTACAAGCAATACAACACCGCCAGTTGAATTAATAGCAGCAATGACGTTTCCCTGACGACGCGGTTCTACTTAACTACAAATGAACAGTTTAGAATAGATGTTTGTTTTTTATGTTTATCCTATTTCTGTTTTCATGGTTTGAAATATCAAGTTGATTCTGATAGGCAATCAGAACAACGCACTGATTGAAAGTAAGTAAAGATGCGAAGAACTCCATAAGCTATTTCGAATGCGATATTATATGATCATTTCTCAGTATCTTACATATACTGTATCATTTTTTCATACTTTACCCGTATTTATATGGATGGAAACAATAAATCTGTTTCAACAGGACTAAGTCTAGACACTAATCTGAGGCTGTGAACGATAAGGAAAGCATAGGAATTTATTCTATAACGCTAAAACGAAGATACTTGTAAGATTCCTTTTATGCTACAAGACCGTCTCGCTCGTCGAAAACTATTTGCAGGTCTATTGTTAGTTATCTACGATGAATTGCCAGCGTCTACTTATTAAGGAACCCGGCAAAACGTAAACAATTAAATGTATCTAGACACACGCTAGTGTGTCACCGCCAAGTAACAGTTGTCACGGTGCGCGCATCACTCATATCTCAGTGGGACTTGACAACTTATGAGGCAGAGACAAAGATGCGTGACGAACGCAATGGCGATGCGATGGTCAGCAGACTGACTGCTACTGTGGAATAATCCGAGCAAAATCAGTTCTGATCCCAGCCATGCATGTCTGTAAGATGACCGCAGCTGTTAAATAAAAAGAAGAAAACTTGAGCTGATTTGAGTTTGCTGTGTCGTACACAACACAGTAGATCATCCGATTGTAGACACTCGATTGTTAAAAGATAAATTTTTGATGATAAAGAGCGGCCTCGCTGGCAGACATGTGTCTGTTAACTGCAAGCAGCTAAAAGCATATTTTGAAGATAAATCCCAATGCGACCGAAATCTTTCATATTGTGGAAAATGTAAGGGGAAGGTGCAAGGATAAAGAAAAACTAAAACTTAAAGGATGAGGGTCCACCATTGACAGAGAAAAAGATGCATCCATAACGTTGTTTTCATGTTCTAGATGTCGCCACCAAGTTCGCCTATTGTAATGTTACCATTCTTCGGGTGCGTTTACGCAACGACTCGCCTTTGCATTCTCACAGCTAGAATTTAATCGCGATGGCAAAGGTGTCGTTGCCAAAGTAACCACGCTTCAAGGATTAGCTAAATCCGACATCGTTTGAGCAAATGCTTGCAGTCTTACGATTCGTGTCAATAAGATAAAGAATTTATCCTGACGAACAATTTTCCAAATTGCTTCTAAATTCAATTATTGACTTGTTTCGAAGCGAGCTGGCAGAGCTAAAACTGCCGCCATGTTGGAATGTCACACAATTTATAGCTTTTAGCTACGAGAATGCAAAGGCGATTCGTTGCCTAAACGCACCCTTATACGCCAAAGGCGGCGTCCGCTAGCAGCATATCTTTTTAGCCAAGACACCCAACCTACGATTTCACGCATCTAGGAGTAAAAAGTAATGCAACGAAAACATCCAAATAGTATCATGGTGAGTTCCGAGTTTTCTATGATGAAAATAAACGCTTGTTTGCAGGTCTGATGGTCTAATATTGAGAAAATTGTTTCTCAAAACCGCTGATTTTGTGAAATTCTGTCATAAATAAATTGTAGTAAATAAATAACAACTAACCAGCAAGTAGCTTTCGGCGAGCAAGAAGGTCTTGTTTCATAAACGCGCCCTTAAAGTAATTTTTACTGCATGTTAACTACCATAGGACGATTACCCACGTCTGCAGGTTAAACGGGAACGAGTCACTACACGAAACTGAAACAACAATTGCAGCGAGACCTCATACAGTCCTTTTGTTGGTTTTCAGGCTGTGAGTGTAGCGGGAATGGAGAAGGAGGGCGCGTAAGTGTGAAAATATTGTTACAACCAATGTTAGTATTGTCGCCAAAGTTCTTAGCAATGTTGCAGTTTTCATTTAAATTTCGAACTATTATTAGGTGTGATTAACATGGCTGCCTTTACGATTAATCTCGGCTGCCTTTACCTGTTTGAATGATATCACTACCTTCAGATGCCGACCCATTTCGGAAACTTGGCGGCTTCTCTTACACCAATTTTCGTTTTGGGTGGATCTTATACATCCGTTTGAATTTTTTTTTATATAACAGAATTGTTTAAATCCACAGATATTTTGAGATGCCTCTTAGAGCTCGAAAGTCAAAACTAACTGACTGGATGAAACAGCTCTCATTTACTTGGTTGAAAAAACCGTGGAAATATTAGACATCAAAAGAAAAAATTCAGTGTTTTGCAAGTGTGAAATGAGATCTGTATTCCAAGCTGCTGCATTTTTAATAGGTAAGTACATGGTTTGCAAGTATTGGATGAAAATTTGTATCCCAAGCCCAATTTACATAATTTCATAGTTTTTTTCTTTTACTAATTTATTTAACCTTACGTCATCTGAAGCAAAATACTGATCGAATAGATGAACCGGCTCAATGTTGAACCTAAAAAGCAGAAGCAGAAAGAAATCTAGTAAGGAAAGGAGTAAACTCGTGGGTCACGACTGTGAAAAACCGAGCCAAGATATTATCCAGAACAAACCAGAGTAGACCTGATAGCTATAGCAGGAGGCTATAGTAGTCTCTCACAACTCGGATTTTTCAGGCAGCTAGGATGAGTTCCACTACCTTTCCACCACTACTATATTAAGGCACACGCTAGAGTGTTTCCCCACAGATTCAGCCATAATGCATTCCATCCTATTCAGATAATATACATATTAGAAAACCAAAAAGAACCCCTTTGATGCTTAAGGTAAGGTTTAACTGATCCGAAGTCAAAACAGCAAAGGAAGACAAATTAACTTAACCATATCTAACCAGTGTTGTAAACCGTACATTTAACACCACCCGTGCGTAGGACGGCCTTCTGCTTTTTCTTATTTAATAGCTTTAATATGCAGTACTTTTCTACCAAAATATAACAAATGTGCTACCTGATTTACGTAGCATCACACGCACTGTCGATACACATTTTTATTTCTTTATTTTGCAGTTGTTCACTGGGAAGTCTTGATGAATAATGTCTACTGCGTTGGTAAGATTGCACTAAATTCAAGAAATTACTTGATAATTATTTGTCTTGAAAGTTAAATTTGAGCAATGTAGTAAAAAGCACGAATCACCTGTATCGAATTCCCTGTACGGAGCCAACCTGTACTGCTACATATGTAGGACAATCCCTTCAAAAACTTAAGGAACGTATGGCATCCCATAAATCAAACTTCAAATTAAAAGAAAGTCGAATCAAATTCTTTAGTGCAACACTGCCTTTCAATAGGCAAGTCGCCAGACAAATACGCAACAGGCCACACCCCCGACTTGGACAAGGTCCAAATCTTGTTTCTCTTTCTTGTTATTAGATTCTTTGTTTTATCATTTTGATAAATCAGTACCAATTCCTTGATTAGCAGTTGATCCAGTCGAAATTCCAGCCAATTCTCGGCCAATTCTGGAAATGGTTTAAATGATTCCCGGCCAATTTTACCATATATAACTAAAAGTCCAGCACAACATCATGCAAAAACTTTAAACTAAAATTAGGAAATTTCTCATAATTTAGAGAAATGTAATAGAACTGGGATTGAATGGGGGAACAATTTGACTTGAATTTTTGAGCAATTGTATCTAATTGTCAATTCAGGTCAACTCAAATCGAGCCAAAACTCGACAATTCAAATTAATGAAATCAAACCAAAGCAAGGCATTACCTTTCCAATGAATGACTTGGTAAGTTAGGTCACCCTGTTTGGAACATGCAATGAATTGATGTCCATTAAAGGTACATGCATCCCTGTTGGATTTCCTGTAGGACTCAGTTTTGCGACATTAGTTCAAATGTATGTAACTGTTGCCAACACAGTCATTTTCTTGTTTTTTTTTTCTTTCGTGCGAGATGATATTTCGACATTAACTCTAAACCACGCTCAATGGCTGTTTGCCGTGACGTCACCATGAGTTAGCCAATGACGAACGAGAACAACGGCTGTTTGGCCGTCCGATTGGACTAGCCCAGTCACGTGATATGCCCGTCACAGCAAACAGCCATGGCGTGTGGTATAATCTGTATAAATGTTGCAAATGCTATTCTCAACGGGTCGCACGACATACTGGAAGGATTTATGTCCCTTTAAGCCAGTCCCAACCAAGTCAGTTTATAATTTCGGTGAGTAGCCAAGTCAAGTCTGGTTCACTGTCACTGGAGTTGGATCCTATTAAAATCAGTACCATAAATTCAGTATTTGAATTCCATTAATCCATTTTTGGAATGTCTTAGCTTAGAAATCAATTCCTCATCAGTTCCGCAAAGAAGGGATTGAGAAAAAAAATCCAAGTACTATCCGAAATTAACTCGCGCCAATTTACTTTGTTGCCAGAGCCATGATCACGCTAAACTGTCCGGCAGGACCTTGCAAGCGAAGCAGCATGCGGTCATAGATTATGAAAGACATTTTTTTGCATGATCTCGTGCAGGATCTACACGATTTACACGAGCTGAACTAAATCAACTGCCCTTTGCTTTCAACTGAATTAAGTCACAATTTTTATTTTAAACACCAGGAACGTTAGGCTAATAAAACAAACGTCCGTTGTAGATGAGGGCACTGCAACGAAGAACAGTGTGTGGCCAACGCGACAAAGAAATAAGCCAAGAATCATCAGGTGGCCCGGAATATCTAACCTGTGTCTATTCATTAACAGCGCTATAAAAATGTTTGATGTGTGTGTATTTTTTTGGAAAGGTTGCTAAGGGACCGGTCATTACTTATGACCAGGAGGGGGGGGGGGGAGAGAAAAATGGGGGGGGGGGTTAAGAAAATTTTGGACCCCCTCGAGGAGGGGTCATAAATTCATCAGGTCCCGTCAAGAGGAGGGGGGTCACAAACACACTGACCAACTAGAATTTTTGGGTCTCAAAAATGGCACTTTCAGCAGTCAAAATTTCTAAAAACACCTCAGCTTCTCCCCAGACCCCCATGATGTCAGTGTTACAAGGTTTTGAAGCTAATAGTGCCGTTTCTGCAAGTCAGTCTTTACAAAAAAAACTTTGTAGAAAGGCTTTGGTATCTGGTTTTTAGGCTTCTTTGGTCTCTCCGGTTCTGACTATGTTAAGGGTGTGGTCATACAAGCAAACAGCGTGTTAATCATACTTATTGTAGGCGTCTCAACAAGAGGTGGTGTAACTGTAAGGAACATTTTATAGAGCATTTTTAATCCAACATGTCTTTTCATTAAAAACGAGACACGTTTCTTTACAACTAATGGTAACTGTCAGTATGGAGAGCTACTTACGTATTTTGGCTACAGGAATCATCTGCAGACAGTCTCAATGGGTATACAAAAATCACATTTTAGGGGTGGAGGGGTGGGGTCACATTATTTTTGGGCCTTACGTGGGGGGGGGATGTCAAAATATTTTTCAGGGTCTCGAAGGGTCTTTTTCAGGGTCTTTGGTGGTCACATTTTCATTTCCTCCGGCCTCCCCCTCCAGCCATAAATACTGACCTGTCCCTATAGTTTAAGATTTTCATGCAAGAGATTGAGGTAGTAAAGTAACTGAATACAGTACAAACTGTAGAATAAAATACCATTCACCATAATAACAATATTCATCCATGATTATCATTTAATAATATTGTATGAATCTGATTTTTCAGGTCCGACAGATTATCGCCGATCATCCGACAACGTCCTTAAAACTGCTAATTGGACAAAACTGTCAAGTAAATATCAACTATAAACATCTTAAAACTTATATGCGTATTATGTATATATATATATGTGTGTATGTCACGCTATAAGCCAAAGTCTGGAAACAAAACAGTGCATCGAAGAACGAAATGACCACAAAATTGGTCCGTCGTCGCAGCCAGCTCTCTACTACTTCACAATCGCTTTTTAGACAGATCAGAAATTTTTTTATTTTTTTATTTTTCGTTTGGGATGTAGACCAAATAATTTTTTTCGGAATTAAAGAGTAAAAGTATAGTATTGGGCAAAGTTTTACTTTACCCGTACGGCTGCTGCTGCTGAGAGGTCCGCCATCAACAACAATGCCATCATTAGCAGCAGTGGCGGCGGGTAGCAGGAGGGAAAGCTTTTCAGGACAGCATGCTTCTCGAAGGGGCAGCTTGTAGACTGCCTTCAGCCTTATTTATTTCTGCTAACAGGAACATGAAAAGTGGACGATTATAAGTCTGGGGATATGACGCAAATGAAAATCAGCGTTTGTTAGCCAGTGTGCGCATAAATTTGATTGAAGAAACTTAATTCAGTTAAACATGGACACACATGTGAGGGACCATACCATACCACTGTTGCAAACATGCATTCAACACCACTCGTGGTAACACATGTTACAGCTAGTATTATATAGCACGCTTGTAGCAAGTTCATGAAATTAGAAACTTTTTAAAATTACCCAATTTGTTAAAACTAATACTCATTCGCTTTTAGAGAAAATGATACACCGAGTTTTAGCGGGCTTGCGATTTATGTAATAATATATTACATAAATCGCAAGCCCGCTAAAACTCACCCTGAGGTAGAAACAAAGACAGGCACCACTGTAAGTTCAGCAAAAGGTTAGCAGGCAGACCTGGTGGATCCATGAGAAGCCTGTTTGCATTAATCCCTGAGGTAGACATTTCCTATTGGCGCCTGCCTGTGTTTATACCCCAGGGTGGGTTGTGGTCAAGTCCTCCAATGGGGCTGCAAGACCCATATTGTTTTTACTGTATCTCTTTAACATTTGAACCGATTTCTGTTGTGTTTGCTTTGTTGAGGTCATGTCTTCGTCCTCTATAAGTTTGCAATTTACATCATGCCCCTATCTCTGCTACTTCCGGAGTTAGTTTTTCGTTGACCTTGAAATCGGTCATCAAGGTCATTTCCGGTTTAACCGTCTGATGGCCCCCTGGATGTTCCAACGTATTCCGTGGCCATGTTCGACGTATCTGCAATACTAGGGATGATATTGAGCATTAACACTTGAGATGAAACACCCTGTATAACATAACAAGCCCGCTAAAACTCATCAGATCATTTTCTTTAAAAGCAAACGAATTTTAGTTTA
Source organism: Lithobius niger (assembly GCA_023313725.1). Lineage (NCBI taxonomy): Eukaryota > Metazoa > Arthropoda > Chilopoda > Lithobiomorpha > Lithobiidae > Lithobius > Lithobius niger. The sequence continues at coordinate 16,068 of JAHWFP010204989.1, read as the reverse complement.
AAATATTCGATAGGTTTACAGAGTTTGTATCTTCATTAAGCTACTATAAACCTGCTTATAGAGAATTACCAGTGGCGTAACTAATGTGTCTCAGGTTGACAAAGTCAGCGACCCACGCGGCGTAAAGGGCCTCCCTAATTAACGTGAAAAATATATTAGAATTCGCTAAAAACAAAACTTTCGAAGAAGCAATGAATTTTCCTGGGTGTTGTGTAGCCTCGCTCACCTCTCTTGGTCTGGTGCTGAGCCCAAACTTTCATTCATGTGTTGCCCAACTTCGGGTCTTGGGGTGTGCCCCACCTCCCCAAGACCGGACGTTGATAGTAAAATTTGGTAAAAGTAAGAATAAGGCATTTAATACCACTGAAGAATTCGAAAAACTGGATTTTTTAATGTTTCAAATGTGCTTTAAATTGCTGGAAATTAGTTGTTTTGCAGGGTTCCAAAGGACTTAACCCCCCCTCCAAATTCCTTAAAACCCTTTGCTGATCCCCCCCCCCCCACAAAATTCCTTGGGGCACTACCGATTGTTTGCAATTGCTGTTTTTTTTTTTTTAGTTGAGGCCCTTGACTTGTTGGTCAACGGCCCCTGATGCACTTATAACGTCATTGAGAATTACTCATTCGCACAATTATATCTAAACTCTTGTTCAAGAAAGAATGTTTTCCTTATATGGGCATTTCACTGTTGTAATAGAATTAAATGTATTATAGATTGCTCACTTCTGTTCGAACCATTATATACGTTACAAAGTGAATCATCTTTAACTTCTAACGAACGATGGATCGTACAGAAAAGAGAAACCAATAATAAACTTACTTCTATTACAACAGTAAAATGCTCACATGAGGAACGCTTTCTGTCTTGAACAAGGGTATAGAGGGCTTCAAGAGGGTTATTTGTAATTATCTGATCACTCAGCACATTGGCGAAAAAATACATTACGTTTGGCATACTGTGACCCTTTTTAGCACCTTTGCGTAGTGAATACTTGCTAACGAAAATTACTTAAACAAAAATAGGGCTAATTATATATGTAACATAGGCTTATAATTACGTGGCGCCAACTGTTAGCTTGCTACTTCTATGACCCATGACGTATAGGGAAGTAATACATCCCCTGTTCGATCCATCGGCTTTATTATTAATGCTTTTTTAAAAATAATTTCAGTACCAAAATCATCTCCGGGGAAACCGTCGAAAATGGATGGCTGGACTAAGCTTACAGCTGTCAATCCGGGTAAGTTCTCTTTTTATTTATATCTAACTCTTTGTTGTACCGTCCCCTCCTCCTACCCAAAGTAAAACAGTCGTTCACATCGGTAGACACAAAAAGGCGGGGTAAAATTTGGTACTGCTTTTACCGTCATACGTCCAGTATGGTGGGCAATCACACAGATGGTGGCCAGTCACGGTACATTTTCTCTGATCGTTTATGTGCATCCGACTGTTATCATTTAGACATGAATAATAATAATATTTAATGCACGGTGGTGACGTCACGCTAATACATCCTCATGCTAAAAATGTAGTCATTATATACGGTTAATCTGAAACCCCACACACGTCACAGTGGATTAATTTTGATAACCCACACTGTTTTGATAATCTAACACTTTTTATGCGGGTCTACACAACCCCTGCTCCACCATGTGACATATGACCCGACTTTGTAAAAACCGTACACAACAAAAATGCAACCAGCATTAACAGGCACATTTACAACCTGCGACATTTTTCTTTCTAGCCTAACACGGAAAAAAAAAAACACTCACGTACTAGACTCCCACCCACGGAGGAATGGCCCAACTGGCAACCCGGCAATCTTTCATTCCAACGGTACGAAAACTAGGCTACTAACACTTCCTAAACACACCTAAAAACCTACGAGACTCAAGCGAATAGCGCATTTTATATACTCATCTTATTTAAACTATTAAAGTAGAAAAATACAGTTTTACCTTAAACACAAACATCGTTCTTACGCAGCGTCTCTCTCCTTCGGTCGGCCTTCATACACAGGAAGCTTCCAACCCCGTTTCTAAACCAGAACTTCCGTTCAGGAATTTACATAAGTCGCATATAGAAAATCTTAAATTCTTGAAACAAGTCTTTAAAAAACTCTAATAACACGATAAATTAGCTCGACGTCACACCTTAGCATTAAAATACATATCCGTGAGTCCTTGTCGATTTAACGGCTATAATTGCTCTTGAGCTCGAAACGGCTAGTCCACTATCTCGGGGGTGAAGGGAAAAGCTTGTGGTCTTCACCCACTCGTGTTTAATTCCACCCCCTCGATATTGGACTAGCCGTTTCTTGCTCGCGAGCAATTATAGCCGTTAAATAGACAAGGAGTCACGGATATCTACTACTAATAGGTTTCATCCCCACGAATGGAGGTGGGGATCCGGAAGGGTCTCTGTTGCGGCCACTAACATCGATCCCACTAGAAGGAACTCGTGGTGGCATCGCTGATAGGTGCGCCCAAGGAAACCGGAAAAATCTAGTTTGTTCAACATCCCCCAGAAGGAACCTAGCGAACTCGCCGAAACCATAGCCTCGGGGAGGGAGTTCCGTGGAGCCACAATACGATTAGTACAAAAATGCTTCCGACAGTCAAGGTAGCATCAGGCAATGCTCTCAATTTCAGAGAGTGCCCTCCAGTGCCACTAACCGCACTTCGTTCGAAGACAGGTAGGTCCAAGGGTAACATGCCATGGATAATCCTAAATGTGAGGATCAAGTCCACTTAATGGCATCGTAGTTCGAGGGCTCGAGACCAAGCATATGCAATCTTTGCCCAGGTGAAAACTGACGGAGTCCACGCAGGGGATGCGTAAAACTGCGCTGTGTGGACTCCAGCCGGTCAATGTCACCAAGAAGGTATGGCGACCCAACCGGGCTGGCATACTCCAGGAGAGGCCTAAGGCATACTTTAAATACCCACATTAAAATTTGGCAATCACGAGTCAGAAAACACCGCTTAATGATAGAAAGTCTAGCGAAAGCAGATTTGGTTATGATACCGCAGTGGATAGATGGCTTTAAATCAAAATTCAAAGCAATAAACGCTAAGACATAACGATCAACAATGGAAATCCAGTGCAATGCACATTAAATAAAGTTGGCGACGTTTCGAAGTCATGTTCCCTTCGTTATCAAGGAATAAAATATACGGCCCAGAAGCCAAACACTTTAAAATCATAAAAACCTAAAAACTCAAAAACACAAGAATAAAAACAATAAATACGTAAGGAAGCTTAAAAACTTCCAGAAGAGAACCTATCCTCTCGCCTCTTAGCGCAGGTGAAAAGTGGGGGTGGGTTTTTTTGCACAGACATTCATACTGGTTTGCCCTGATGGGAGAAATGTTGGAAATACCCAATTTTTGTAAAGTCGGAATACATTCTTTTAACGCGCAGTTCTTCATGATGATATGATTGAGTACAGGACAGTTTTGAGTGAGAATGCAAAGTGTTTCAAGATTGAGCGTTGCTTTATATTGTTTTTCGTAAAGGGACACCCGGTCTGCCTTATAACATTCCGTGTGCCAAATCACAGGTACGCGCAGATCGTCATCCGAGCAATTACAGCACCAAGGTCGGCTGGGGTGGTAGCTGCGTTCCTCGCATAGCTGCTGTCTCGGTTGGCTTTGGGAATAGTACACGAGACAGAATCATGTCAACGATTGTGTCGTCACACACCGGAATGATTCTCGTATTTTAAAATCACAATTTATTATTTTCTAGGCTAGTGTCTTATAATTTTGCTTCGGCGACCTATTGGGATAATTAAATTTCATTTTTACCGCATTAGTCTATTATATTTTAGATATGATGGTAATTATTAGAAAATTAGTACATGTACACACAGAGATGAAAGGTCATGATTATTGTACGCGCGCAATGCATCATATAGTTACGGCTCATTCTTAAATATAGTTAACAATATTCAACAGAAAATCTCCTAGACGCCATATTTTAAAACGGTTTCTTAGCAAGGGAAAGACTAACGGTAAGGAAGACCTTTGGGGCCGTACTTGATGTGGAGGATCGAGAAAAATGCCGCTGGGAGGTATATCCCTTTCAATAAAATTCTTGTGTAAGGTGTGTGCCCTGTCTTTATCTTGTGTTCAATGAGTAGTGGGTTGGATCGTTATATTTGACGTTAGATATTTTGGGGCGAGATGATTTTGTTTAAAATTCTGCATCGTCGAGCAGAATTTAAACAAAATTACCTCGTCCCATAAATCTAACGTCACAAATAACGATGAAACCAAACCAACTCACTCGTCCAACACAAGGTAAAGACAGGGCACACCTCTACCTTGAGAACACACGAAATTTGTCTCACGAAAAACAATAAAGCAAGGCTAAATTTTGAAACTGTCTGCAATTTTTACTCAAACTGGAGCAGTGGCTATAGACTTCACAGTTTCTGCAGCACTGTCATCCACGTGACCTTGGACACCTGGCTTCTGGCTTGGCCCGTCGTAGTGGAGGGAGAAGAAAAGCACCCTGCCGCCATTTTGTTAATTTCGTTTGTCGTTTGATCAGTGCTGATGCCATGTTTTTTTTTCATCAAAATGGTTTACATTTGTAAAATTGCGGCAATGAAAGGGTCCTGATGGGTTCGTCCTTTTTTTCGATTTCCAGCAATTCAGCCATTCGTAAACGAGTTGGGCGGAGCTAAACCATGCGCAATGGCTGTTTGCCGTGACGTCACCATGAGTTAGCCAATGTCGAACGATAACAACGGCTGTTTGGCCGTCTGATTGGACTAGCCCAGTCACGTGATATGCACGTCACAGCAAACAGCCATGGCGCGTGGTATAAACTAGCCAAACGTCGTCTACTTTGCTTCAAACGCCAGTGTTTACCTCCGTTACAAGAGGGTGTCACGCGTTGTTCGGTTGCCATTAGCAACGGGCAGCGTTTGATCTTATTGACGGTGCTCTATCCTCCTGTACACAATCAGAGTGTGGCGGAAAACTACGTGTTAAAAGGATATGTACTGAATTTACAATAACTGAGTATTTCCAATTTTTCTCCCATCAGGGCAAACCAATATAAAAAGCTGAGCAAAAATTCCATCCATACTTCTAACATGCACTGGCAGGCGAAATATCAGATTCACTACTGGCCGTTTTTAAAGCTTATTTTAAAGTGTTTTACTTGACTTTGGAATCTTCGCCGTATCTTTTATTGCTTGTTGACGTAGCGGGGTTTGATTCGAAACGTCGCAAATTTTTCATTTTATGTGGACTCTACTCGCTTTGCATTTTTAAAAAATTATCTAGACACACACTAATTTGTTGCCGCCAGATGGATGAGACTAATATGCAGTAAACTAGTATCCGATAGTTATTTGCTTTAAATTGTTGGAATCGTACGTCTGTAACGGGTTCAGATACAGTAAACATGCGGTAAGTTCGCTCTGAGTCTAACCCAATTTCACCGAAGTGCTATGAAGCCATGAATTGTAGAAGCCATGAAGCCATGAAGCCGTAAGAAGCCATGAATTGTAGAAGGCGGATACAGAGGTATGAAGCCGTGGAAATACTAAATACACAGAAAATTATTATTATTATTTGTATTATCTGTTTTTAAGATTGACAATTGGTTTTGGCCAAGCTTTAAACTACGATGCATTACTTTATTACTTTTTAAAGAAACATTGAAATCATAGCCGGCTCATTCCCCCCCCCCCCC
>JAHWFP010204989.1:0-10252 GCA_023313725.1 Lithobius niger | reverse complement strand
TCTTCGTTTTAAACTTTTAAACTGTTTTTTTTTTTGTGAGTTGTTGTAATCTATACTTTTTTTTAAATTTTAACATCGGATGGCAGTTAGTGACCACCAGGTCCTTGTCATTCCGGTTGCGTTTACAACAAACCTATATTATTATTATATATTATATTATTATTATTTACCAAACTTTGGTCCGCAACGTGTGTTCAAGCATGCGTATCTAACATGTTGCAAATTTAACGCTAGTGTTTTATTTTAAACGTATTTCACGTGTGCAACACTACATAGACGTGAATGTTTTGAGAGCTTTCTTCTCTGCCCTTGCTATTTGTTAAATGCTTTTGCGTGTTTTTCAGCCAAAGATAACTAAATACGTTTTCTATGTGAGAGGTGTGTGTAAAATGTGTTTATTTTAAAACATATGTTTTACAGTGTAGTAGAAATCAAGTTACGAGAACCTCCTGCAAATTGAAGTTGCAGGTCGTAATTTTAAACTGAAGTTGTCCATTACATGGGAATGTCACAATTTTTTTTTTTGCGTCCATCATGAGTGTATTATTATTGTAGAAGGTACTATTTTCAGGAACGTAATGTATTTTGTATTTTGTAGACACCAAGACCGTTCCTAAGGCGCAGGAAGAAGAGAAATTGCGTGAGGCCAACTGGACAAATTTGTATGGCCTGGCAGGTTGTAAGAAACCGTTTTAAAATACAAAGCATTATGTCAGCTGTTCCCGTTTATAAACATTTTTAAACAAACCAATTTGTAATACTATAATAATAATAACTGGCTGTACCCCCGGCGTACATAATAATGTTGGTCTAGCTGGTTCCCGGCATCCCCCCCCCTCCCGAACCTCCCTGCAGTCCCCCCACATTCCCCCGTTGTGTGGTCTGTTCATCTCCCATTATTCCTCCCCCTCCCATGGAACCCGTGGTGTTTTTTTCTTAGGGAATAAAAAAAGCGTTTTCATTGGAGGGCACCACACTTATTTTCAGTGGGGCTGAATTGCCTGTTTCTCCGTTTGATACCAAACGCGATAAGCCCGCAGTAACTATCGCGCATGCAGTGATTGTTACTCAACCAACTTTGAATCAATTCAATTCGGCTCTAGTAGCCAGCATTATTGAAGCAATATTTCAGTTGTTACTGATTGTTACAGGCATATCCGTTCACATTTTCGGCCGCTCGCCCTTTTGCTTTGCTGCCGTGCCAAGAATGAACCCGCTCGCCCCTCTTACATTGCTACTGCCTTTAGTTAATTTGAGCCGTTTTTATTGGCTGTTTCCTCATTGTTTAGTTAATTTGAGCATTTTTTATCGTTGGCTTAATAATGAATGATTAATTTGCTTTGGTGTTGGTATCTCATCCCAACTATTACAAAAAATTACATAATATATAGATATATAATATAAAAGTTCATGCAGACAAGTGGTATGGGCATAGGTAAAGTCTGTGTAGACTACTTATAGCCAGAACTAAATTATATAAACAAATAGAGAGCGCATGCACATAAAAATACTGCTCAGTAAACAGTGGTCATATTAAAGGGCAATTACATCCATTTTGACATGCATGTTTGACTTTTGGATCACTTACACAATAACTAAACACAAGAATTGCGGTAAGAATACATTACTTACGTCCGATATAACAATTTAATTACTGCATCACCAAAACACGACACGGAGATCGCCATTGTTTTGCTGGAACGCTCAGAAATTAATGCCGACAGATGTCACTTTTCGATTTCGACTCGCAGCCGATTGAGATAGCTGTATTGACTGTGAGGAGATCAATCGTCTGACGGCCTTAGCTGGCCGGCAGTGTAGTGGCAAGCTTAGGTCGTCAGACGCTTGAGCTCCACACAGTCAATACAGATATCTCAATCAGCTGCGAGTTGAAATCGAAGAAATCCGTCTGTCGGCATTAATTTCTGCGCGTTCCAGCAAAACAATGGCGACCTCCGTGTCGTGTTTTGGTGATGCAGTAATTAAATTGTTATATCGGACGTACGTAACGTATTCTTACCACAATTCTTGTGTTTAGTTATTGTGTAAGTGATCCAGAAGTCAAACATGCATGTCAAAACGGATGTAATTGCCCTTGAAAACAAAACGAAACCATGGGTATAAATATAAGTATAAGCTGGGCGGCAGAAGTTGGAAGACACAATCCCTCTTCGAGAGAAACACTCGGATGTCAACTGCGTTCAAAAGATTTTTTGAAAACATTGACCGATGGCGCCGATGCAACGTATGAGGGTAGTCGATTCCAACAGTAAATAACGCGGTCACAGAAAAGAGACTTGCAACAGTCGCACTTGCTTATATTAACACTTAGTTTCAATGAGTGACCCCTTGTCGGTTCGCAACCCCATGGACTGCATGCAAGTATCGATTTGGGGCAACAATCAACAACATGTAAATTGTGGAGGAGAGCCGGTGAAGGCAAGATCAATAATGAGTCTACGCAATTTAAGCGAAGGAAGGATGAGGGCCAATAGACGGTTATTGTATGACGTATTGTAAATGTCAGGGAACCACTTAGCAAAACTCTGCTGTAGAGATTCAAGCAGGTCGATATCTTTCAGTAAATGCGGGGACCAAATTGGCGAAGTGTTCTCCAAGATATGCCGAACATACGCCTTGAAAGCTTTCGCAGGCATGAAAACATCCTGAGGATTGAAATATCGCCCTAATCATAATAGCACGAATTTTGGGAGAGTTAACAATCGCATTCATATGGTAGGAGACCTTTGGGTCTTAAAAAAGAATAACTTCCAAATCCTTGAGTTCAACGGCTTAATTTGACTTATATCCGGCACGAGGTACACACTGGTCTGGGCCACAGAATTTGTGTCCCGAAGTTGAGTTCTTCTCTAGCTGGGTGTCAGGCCACACGTTTTAGGGAAGCGCATTTACCATCTCTGAGAGATCATGCAGTTTTGCAGGACAGCTGGACAATTTTTTTGCTCCAACAGTTAGGTTATCTTTAAATTATAATGCGCAGGTTAATCGTAGTTTTGACTAGGTTTTCTTCTATTTCAGTACTTAAGTTCTATGATTTTGTTTTAGCCATAATATACTAGTATTTTTTTTTTGGTCCTGGAGGGCGCGACTCTAAGAGATTTTGCTACTTTGTCTCAAAATCTCAGGGTCAAACTCAAACTCCTTATTTTGGTTTAGCTGCGTTTCGACATTGTTGACTTCAGAACAGAAAACGTAACTCCCATGTCTGTAATAGTACGTCCTAAAAGTATTGACAACACATTGTATTCAAACCTTTCTAGGTATGTCATTATGCCGGAAGTCAGCTAGAATTACCTGGAGGAACAACAGATTATTTTTAAGTCCCCATACTGACAGTTTTACTGAATGGGAAGTGATAAACCAAGTGATAGATAATTAAGACTCCAAAGATCGCAAGACAACAACTTTTAATTTTCGACCACTGTTGCCCTTGGTCACCTTAAAAAGATAACAGGACAACTATTCGAGTATTAGACCAAAGAACGGTATGTCAAAGGTACAAATACAAATTTGCCGTAAAAAAAAACTCATTAAAACTAGTAAAGAAAGGGGGGCATGAATACTCGGTTGTTACCACTGAGCAACCATACTTATACTGAAGTCGCTATTAATTATGGTGGTAATTGCATAGGGCTGCACATTTTTCCGTGTTAGAGGTTTTATCATATTCATTGTTCTGTCTATATTAACTACTACAAAATATGACAGTTTGATAATTTTACGTCTACCAACTAGCCCATTTTAAGCCTTCTTTCTTTCCTCCCCCCCTTTCCCGGGCATAAGCTGTCAAAACAACGTATGTGAAAGCAAACCAAGCAGTGCTACATAAAAACGTTTCGAAAATTATCCATTTTCGTCTTCAGGTTAGCAATAAAATTAAAGCATGGCAAAAGCCAGTAAGTCAACCTATATTAAAAGCATAAAACAGTCATTTAAAACGGATAAAAACCACTAATTTCTCCCCTAAAAAGAAGCAGAAATGGCAGCTGAAAAGCAACGACCCACCTGCTCCGTTGGGATGCCACGTCGCAAGGCAAGGTGTATGCACAAATCGGGGTCACGTGTTTCAAAGGTGTGATGCATTCGTTATGTGCACAACGTATGTGCAGTTCCAGCTGCAGGTTCCTCTCTCTTGTATCCCTATTTCTATGTGCTCCATACCAGTCTGGATTTCTCTCTTAATGAACACAGATCAGTCCTGGAGTGGCGAGGGTGGAAGACACGCCAAGCTAGCCTATTTTCCTTTTCCACGTTACTGCCTGAATTTATACAGTAAAGTAAAGCTAAAATCTTTGAAAAAAAAAAGTAGTGTATGCATAGAAATGTCCGCTCATTTGCCCGTAAGGGGCAGTTCTTCCCTTCCCCCTTCCACCTCTTCGCTGTGACCCTAAGCAATCTCTGTAACTCTTGTATTCAGAAGGCTTTGCGTATAGTTAGTACATTCTACAGCGCACCAATCTGAGGTTCCGGCTACTTTCTATATACCTTCCTTAGATGACTAAATTAGGCCTCGCTTTAGGCACAGTTATCTGTCCTGAAAATAAAATCTCTGGCAATGTTGTAGACATAAAAAATAAAAAAAAACTACTCGTTACCTAATTTTTTTTTTCCAGCAGCAGACGAAAGAGCACAACAACCGGTCAAAGGCGGCAAGAAAAAGAAAGGAGGTAAAAAGAACGGAAAAACACCTGACGTTTCTAAATACAAGCCCGATATAAATATTCACCAAACTACGGGAGACGGTAAGGAAGCCCCGCCTCACGTCGCGGAGCAATTTGTGACGACGTCGGAGGACGGCAAGACTATATATAACAATATCAACATTGCTCCTGGTGGAGGAAACAATAACGTGTATCACATCACCGTCCAATACGCCCACAACGCCAAAGAACGCCACAAAAAAAACCAACAGAAGAAAAATGCCAAAAAGAAGAGGGGCAAGGCTATGAAGGAAATGATGGCCGAAAATGACAAGGGTAAAGGTGAAGAAGAAGGTAAGGAAAAGATTGTGGGATAACTGTCGCATGGCCTATGGTATTTGAAAGGTCGACTTATCATTGCTTTAGCCCTTTGTTATAGTATAGTACTTATCAATGGATATAGTAATCAGAATTGGCAACGGTCATCGAAACCGGCATTTGAAAAGTTTATCAGTTTTGGTGGGGGGGGGGGGGTTGTTAGCTCCTGTGGATGAATCTGGAGGACACCAGGGATTACATTTGTGATTCTGTGATCACTAGGGAAATATTACTTCTTTACATGGCCTAATTTTATCTTCCTGCGTGTCCAAAGATAAACTCTGTAAATATTCACTAATGCAAATTATAGGCATAATATCTCAAATATAGGCCTAATCACAAAACTATAAGCCTATACCACGAGCCATGGCTGTTTGCCATGACGTCATCATGAGTCAGCCACGGACGAACGAGAATAGCGGATCTTTGGCCGTCTGAGCGGACTAGCTTAGCCATAAGTACTCTCTTTAAGTACATAAGTTCTCACTATGGTGAAAACATATTGTATACATGATTGTAGTTCGAACACGTATTGCTTTCACGGCATACTGAGATGTATTTACAATATTTGCTACTAAGGTGCTACTTTCTTTTCGTAAATGCTACCATTGGGTCCCGATTTTGGGGTCAAAATATGCTACCTTAGTAATAGAAATGCTACATGTGGTTGCACTGGTCAGAATTTGTCCTTGCCCTTAGTGACAGACATTCCTAACTAAACATTGCTTCCCTTGGCCTGGCCCAGTTGTTGTACAGTAGGCGACAACGAGTTTGTCCAAGCAACAATGTTATTTACAACAATCACTTTCTCAGAAATCCTGTTGCGCATGCAGAAAGCTTTGTTATTTGCTTGCGTGGGAAAAACTGTTAACCTCTAAGCAGGTTCACTAAAATTGAAAGCACTTTCTCTGTTATAAATTCGATAATTTAAGGTAAGCAAACTAAGTCACTGGATTGTATTTCGTCGTATTATTGAAAATTCATATAACAAAAAGAATAGACTCATGGGTCAAAAGGCAAAAACAAGTCTGTTTGGAAATTAAATTTTTTTTTAACGAGTTGGAATATATTTTCTTTTGATGTAGTATAAAGCAGGGAGACCCATTTAATTAGACTGAAGAAATAATCTTGCCATTATTCACGGAGAGGTTAACAAGGCTCATTGATTACTGAAAATAATGCACAACTATTAATATCAATTAGAAAACAAAAACGAGCTCGTTTGATGTTTAAGGTAAGGTTAAACTGATCCGAAGTCAAAACAGCAAAGGAACACAAATAAACTTTCCTGTAAGGTTTCACATACCGCAGTGTTCCTGTACTGTTTAGTCCACGTGAAACCTTACTGCCGTATTCACATTTTTTTACTTTAAAACACGATAGGTCTGACGGGTTCATTCTACTTGGCTAAACGACATTGCTGAAAAATCGTAAAAAAAACATACTTTTAGTATGCTTAGTACAGATCTACAGATTAAGTAATTCAGGGTTCGTGCAACTCCTTGAAACCTGGAAATGTCGTTCTAAATAAAAAAGAAAATACCAGTCTTGAAGTCTTGAATATAACCCCTTGAAAAGTGGTGTATGTAGCAATAACCTATGGATCTCACGCTCTGCCCCCTTGGGCAATTAAACGCCAGAACGGTCCGCAACACCTACCACCTAAGTCGTGCCCCTCCCTCAACAGAAGACTTAAGTCGGCTTTTCTGGTGTCCATGCGGTTTTTAAACTAGGATTAGTGTTAGTGGGACTTTCCCCTTACAAGTTCCTTACCACTGTCTGTGGTTAGGCTGTTTTATTATTATTATTATTGTATTATATTTTAAGTTCTCACACTACTTTCTAATCTCAGAAAACATTCCCTTAATTGGCCCTTGCCACTCCCCACTATAGTGTCCGCAGCCTATCTTGAGTTCTTCCCACAATGGACACAAATAATCGATTGTACGGTTTTGACAGCAGAGTGCCTTGTTGATATCCAAAAGAGTTACAAAAATAATGGCGGATGCGATTAAGGCAGCCACCTCCAGGAAGACATAGCCAATCATAAAAGACTTGCAGGACTCAAGATACGCTGCACAGACTTTAAGAAGCATTACCGAAATAATTAGTACATTGACTAACTGTCCAATCAGTGAATACAGACTATGCTCATAAGGAGGGGTGGCCTGTATAGCAATACGTGAAACCGGTTGTTACAAAAAATAAATAAATAAAAACCAGTATGCCCACTTTTCGTTTAGTTGCGGGGCAATGGGTAAATCTTTTTCGTTGAAGCTGGTCTACACTATAGGATTTGGGATTTATTCCACTGCGTTTTAAGAAGCTGTATTATATTTTACTTTGATAGCAGACTGATATAAATTGAATAATTTCTTGTATGTATTATTTTAGGAGAGGAGGAAGAAGAAGAAGACGACGATGAACCAGAGGATAAGAAAGATACTAATAAGAAAAAACGTACGATAAAAAACAAAAAAGGCCAGGCACTGGTGAGGAAAAAAGTTCCGAGGAAGCGATATTTAAAGTTTCCCAAAAGTAAAAATGTAAAGAAGCCGTTCAAAAAGAAACTTTCTTTGAAATTCGCCGCCCACCACTTATTTAAAAGGATATAAAAAAAAATACTATTAAACCGTCCTGCCAATGCTTACCTGCAGAAGCAAAAATCATTTATGGACGTAGTGCTGTTATTTTCCCATTTAACATTTATGTTTAAAAACTGTATTTTTGTGTTACTGTAGTTTTACCTGCTTTGTTGTAAAAAAAAAAATGTATAACTTTTTTAAATAAAATTCTTGAAATTGAATAAATTCTTGAATAAAATAAAAGAATAGTCAATTTTTTTACGTCGTTCTGATTCCAGTATCCGTCGTTCCATTGAAACTTTGTAGGATAAAAATAATAATACCAGAAATAATAAGAAGAAAAAAAGTTTGTATGGAACAAAATTCTGTGGAATGGAACAAAACACCCTTTTAGGGTAGTATCCCTTAGATTCTCGAATTCCGACATATTGCTGACTCTGGGGTTTCTGTTAAGTAAGAACTGAAAGGTTAAGTGTCTTTGATGAAGATTAATGCCGATGCTATCGTTCTAGTCCACAAATTGCGTATCATAGTGCTTCTACATTAGGATGGAGTATTAAAAAAAATCTTTTTTGGGAATTCCTCATTGGCAGCGTGTGGAAAAGTTGCCCTTGGGTATCATTATCACACACACGATATTTCATCAATCTGGGGTGGTGTTGTAGGGGTTTTTAGTATGTGTGACAGCTCCCCAAGTGCCAACCCCACAGTTAAAGGACTTGCATGAAGACGTGTCGTGGTGCTTATCAAGGGGTTGCGGGAATTCCAAATTAACCTAAATTGGTGGAAAATGGCTAGTAGTAGTGGTTCAGTTTTGGTTATGCTTTAATAGTAAACCATAAGCAATAGTATGCTCCGGCTCGCCTGACATTCTAGGGCGACACTAACCCTGGCTTAGGGCCTAAAATGGAATACCAAACGGCATGAGGCTTACTTGGAACGAGATGGATTAGTAAATTTCTGGTTAATTCAAGTTTTCGCAGCAAGGGAAATAGCTACGGGGTTGCAGTGTTAAACTAACAACAGGGTTGGTCCGGTTTGATGTTAAGTTTGGGGAAACGAGACAAAAAGGGAAAATTTCTAGTTAAAATGGCCAAAATTACCTTTCATTGCGGGGAGTTGGAGAGTTGGTGGCGGAACGAATTTAAGGTTGATACCTAATTGTTGGGAGCACCCGGCAGAAGACCAAGTGAGCTCGAGCCGTTACAATTGACGTCAAACATTAAGTGCATACAATTTACAGCCAAACATTGTTACAACAATTAATATAATAGCATCATGTCAACTAACAATGAATATTAATTATTTTGAACTGACAATGGGTCATTACAATTTGACGTCATGTGGATCTTGAACTTGGCAGATTTCACAAATGACGTCATCGGCGTAACCTTGCTGGGGTGGTACAATTTCAACATTGAAATCCGAAATTAAACTAGCAACAATGTTATGAGGTGCCCCAAAGGCCTTCAAGTTTAATCTTGTACGGCAGTGGGCAGAACGGCGAAACAGGCAAATGATAATTTGTCTATTTTAAAATCTAATTTTTAAGATTATTTCAGTTCTATTCTATCAGAAACTACGTTAGCATGCCGCTCATGATACTACTTACACTGTTGCACAGAAAAAAAAAATTTGTTTGGCAATTACGGCTACCTTTCTTAGTCTCTGAAGTGTCTCAAATGAAATAATGCTAACATTCAACTTAAAACCAGTCAGGTCATCGTTGTTGCATTTTTCGCCGTTCTACCCATTGATGTACAATGTTAAACGTAAAGGCTTTTGGGGCATCTCAAGATATAAACCCAGAGTGATGAACTTTTGTGTGTGATAGTGATGCTCAAAGACAACCTTTCCACTTCCTGCCAATGAGGATTTCCCAAATAAGGTTTTTACACTCTCCCACCCTTTGACTATTACGTTCTTCAGTTGTATCCATTGGAACAGTACACGTGTTCCAATGAACTGTACAGTTCTTTAGTTTACCATTCACCATTTACGATATGCCTCGCTTAAACGTGTCAGTGTTGAGTAGGTTTTATTAAAACATTCAGAGGTCTCTAACTAACATTTACCCAACTGTGACACATTTAAGATTTCTGCTTGGGTAGGGTTCTTTTGAACTGTGGAGATTAATAACCGACTTGCATCTCACTTATTTCCTACTAAAAGGGACATGAAGGAAGACTTGAAAAATTTTTGAGCTCCGTGTCTCAGACTCCATTTGGAGCGACTGGTCCATAAATCTCTTTACAAATATTCCTACGTATGATATCTACAGTATGACTCAGAAGTCCTATACCAGGTAGGCCTATATGATATAGGCCTATACAGTGTAGGCCTATACGATGTAATAGCATATTAGATCTAAGGTGTGCAAATAAGCAAACTATGAGCAAAATATGCACCTAATGGGAGTAGCAAATGTCTTCCACAATAGGCGTTCACTCGCAGGGCCTTGGGCTCAAACCCAGGACTCGAACCCAGGACTTTCCTCTGGATGTAGTATAGGCCTATACGCCTATACCACATAGGCCTACCGGGTTCAGGACTTTAGAGACGTACTGTATATTTATTGCAAACCAAAACGTCAATTATGCCGCAAAAAAAAAACGTTATATGAATGAA
>JAHWFP010204988.1:1230-20213 GCA_023313725.1 Lithobius niger | reverse complement strand
TCTGAAACTCGTAAAACTTAATGGTCAATAATTTCACAATTTCTCAAAAATTAAACGTTAAATTTTACAACCCTACTTTCGACAGAATTTGAAATTCGTGACATTCCTGGCTGAGAGTTCAATATATGAAGACAGTAGCCAAACCTATTAGCCATAAAATTTGTGGGTGGGACGGAAAATTTTATTGCATCCATACTCTTAATGTCGTTTCTTGTTAAACAAGTTTTGTAAATTTTTTTCTTTTGTCTTTTCAGCTGGTGCAACGCAACATCTGATGAACATTCGGGATGTGATTCGATGTGTTGCGGCCGGGGATTCCAGACGTACACACTTGAAAGAATGGAACGATGTAGCTGCAAATATGTGTGGTGCTGCTATGTCAGATGCAAAACGTGTAAAAACTGGGTGGACGTACATGAATGCAATTGACACAATACACATTTAAAGACTTTTGTACCAAATTTATGGCATGGAAGACTGAACCACCGTGGTCATTTATCAAAAGTTAAGAAGAAAAGTAAATCATTATCGTTATTAGCCTTAAGATATGCGTATTGTCACATGACACAAACACGTTGTGTTGCAAATACCATTTTGAGAGCATCACCATAATTGTGATACATAGGGTCTAAAGACTAGCTGGAACCAATAAGCAGCAATTCTAAAGGATTTTTTTTATAATGTCTTACTTATTCTTCTCAGATACAAAGGATGAACGACCATGTTCTTGTTAAATTTTGTTAATGGAAATTTTCCTTGGAAACATCTCATGTCGCCAATACAAAGACGTCACCAAGGTTGCCAAGTTTCTAACATATGATTCGTAAATTGCAATAATGTATATAAAACTTCATGAAATATTTAGAACATAGTAAATAGATTATAAATCTGATCAGAAGCAGAAGAAGGTTTACAGGACAAACATTGAGGTGTGCATTCAGAAGAAGGTGAATAGTTGGGGACTCATTGCAGAGCATGGTGTGAAGTTACCGACTCAGGGAACATGTTAAGACATGCAAGACATCTTGTGCAGCGAATCTGATTTACAGTATACTGTGTTTTATTTGTATTACATCACAATTTTTTTAGTCTACAACTTGACGCACACACACACTGTCTTGCATACTTCAATAGTTGAAAAGTTTGACCATAATTAGAACCTTGAAGGTTCTAAATCTGACTCCAGATTTGGCAGGAGTCTCAGTTATTGGAAGAGAGTAATGCCGTTGTTACTAGCTGTTTCAAGACCTTCGGAGTTTTTTTTAGGCCAAGGGACTGTTGACTTACCCTGTGTAGTTTGCACTATGCCTAAATAAATGTCAAGAAAAAGGTACAACCAAGCACAATAAGGTCACGCGTCACATGCAGTAACCTTACTTGTGGAATGTTACAGGTGCATAAATAAATAAAAATAAACTACTTCATCAGTTCGTAGAATTGAATTAATGAAGTGATCTGTGAAGAATTATTCTTCAGGTAAGGGATACATTTTGTGAGGGACTGAGGGTCTTACTATGTAAGTTGCTGAAAATTACTAGCAATCTGTTCCTTAGAGATAAGTCGTTAGAGATGAGGGCACCAGAAACTCTCAATGAGGATAATCACAAAGCACTTTTTCTGTTGTTCGTTAAATTTCAATATGTTTAGGGCAATATTCATGTACGGAAATGTCTTCAACAGGCCACTGCACTACAATTGTTAGTGAAATAATAAGCTTTATCCTTCCACATGAGCTGACAGTCATTTTGAATCATTGCCAGTCTTGTTAGATTTATTGAATGCATGTAGTGTAAATCGTGTATTAGGCACCCAGTTGAAGCTAATGCCCACCCCCCCAAAATGCTTTATTTTTTTAGGTTAAAATCGTGAAATAGTTTAGTTGACGCCCACCCATAAAAATCGTCGGTTTTATGCTGAAAACTAACCACCCAAACTTTCAAAACACAATGCAATTCACGACCAGGAAGCGCGTATTTATTTTCTGTTCTTTTTGGAGAGAGTGATCCATGCTGGTGTGAATTATTTTAAACTAGAAGGGGGGGGGGGGGGGACGATCTAATAAATTAAATTTTGTGAATAAACGAGAATAAAGACATTGTGATTTTACTAGACTGAATCCGGATTGTGTACATGAATGATTGAATGGCACCAATGCACTGAAGCTCACAATTGTGAATCGTGCTGATGTTACAGAAAGTTTGTATGGTTAGAAATTAATTTTAGCTTTGAATTATGTTGAATTTTGGAGAAGAGACCATACAATAACCTACACTTGTGTATAAATGAGAACAGAGCCATTGTGTTAATGCTAGATTGAATCCAGATCACGTACACGAATTATTGCTGATCTTGCCATGATAGAAAACTTCTTCCCTGGACAGAATTTAGTTTAGAAACATTTTTTTATCGCCCACTCCCAAATTTTGGACAAATTAATTTTACAAGCCCATAGGCGTTTAATACGACTATTTATGGAACACAAATCGATATAAATTATATACTAAAAAAACTACAGAAATCATACTAGAATAACAAAGTAGTGGTCATTTTTGTGCCCTTGTACCTTGTCAGAGTGGCATGAATCGAATTTGAACTGGTAAACTCTTTCTTAACCATCGCTGATTATTCCCCATTGCCCTCTTCTCGACTTGTTGTTTAAATAGCTGTGAAATGCAAAAATTGCATATTGCATATTTAAATAAACATGGATGCGCACCTATTTATGTTGCCTTTTGGATATGTTAGACTGCCTGAGCGGGGAATCGAACCCATGACCTTTGACATCAAAGGCTGAGGTCCCACCGCTGAGCCATACTGACAATGCCAAGGCAGTCTGACATATAAGTCCAAAAGGCAACGTAAATAGATTTGCAACCGCGTATTTATTTAACCCCTCTCAAGCCCATTGGCTTTCCGGCTTGTTTAATATTGAATATTTCGTATTCCTTTGTTAAAATTGCACAACGAAACAAATTTTGAATCATTCAACATGAGCAGTAAGTTAACAAAGCCATTACTTATTTGAAAATGTATTGAAACAGTACTGAAAATGCAATGCAATAATTCACTAATTGTTTAAAAATATTAAACATCTTTTGTATATAAAATAAGAATGAAATTAAGAGAAAAAGTGCTTGTAGATATTGCTCAAGCCTTAAAACTAACTATTTCTAACGTTTGTAGTCACCTTCATATTGGAAATGAAACACATGAAGCCTGTGGAGTTCTAAGCTGAAGCAGCTATTGTAAAAAAAAAATGGTCGGAATTGCCAAGTCGAAGTAAGCCAAAAACAAATTTTCTACTTCCACATTATTATAATGTAATACTTACGTATGGTACTGAATTTAGCAGTGTATGTGACTAAATTTTTGTAACTGGTTTTCCATCACACATACAAAAAAAATAATAACTTATCCTCTACAGTTAATTATACCTGAAAACCATTTATAAGAGCAGCTAACCACGTATAAAATCCAATTATTTAGTATTTTTTAGGGTCTTCACCCCGTGGGGGTACTGTACAGCCACAACACCATGAGAATAGGTATTTACTCTTGTCCACAAACCAACTATAACTTCAGGTTGTTGTTGTTGTTGTTGTTATTGCTTACTTGTAGTCGAGTATTGATTATGCCAACAAAAGTCATCACCTCCAACCCCAAGAAATTGTTCAGATTATGGACTTGTTCACAGACTTATTTTATTGTAGTCTCCCCTGAGTTTCTTAGGATTTCATTGTGATTGCGACAACAAGACATCCAGGCATACAGCCAATAATTAAACTGAATCATAACAATTAATGCTATTCTCCTGAAAGTAATAACACCATTTTTTTTTTACAAACAAATTATAAAAGGTAAAGGCTAGAAGGATTTCGTTGTGATGTTGAACATTTCTGCTTTGTGTAATTACCGACTTATAAAGTATGTTCACTTTATTCTGACCTGAATGGCATTGTTCCACGATCTCCGTATTTATGACATGACTACACATTTGGCAGTCTTGGGTAAATAAACATGTTATAGTGTCCGCGGCCTGTCTTGAGACCTTCAGGTATTTATGAGCGGCTACGTCTTCCTGGAAGGGGCGGCTTTAGTCGACGGCCGCCATTGTTTTTGTAACCATCTTGGATATGAACAAGGCACGCTGCTACCAAAAACATACAATTGATTACCTGTGTCGTTCTGGGGCGAACTCAAGATAGGCCGCGGACACTTTAGTCTACGTTGATTTTGGTATATTTACCTCCTCAAGTGAAGTCTGTGAAACGTTCCAATTATGCATTATAAACGTATTCATGGCAGATGGTAATTTGGAAAAGTTCGGGTTAACGTTCTTGTATAAATTTTCGAAAAGTTGTTGCTTTTACGAACATTAAAGTGGTTCGTTTTATTCTACTATATATGTATCAGTGTTACGTCATGGGCTGTGCCACTTCCTGTTGGTAGGGGTTTGGTGCTTCTGGTTTTGTGTCACCTTCTTCGTGGCTCCACCTGCCCATGGTTTATGGAATTACCTTGAGCACTTAAATTGTAATTTTGACTGTGTGTTGTTCTAATAACCATTGGTGAACAAGCCCAGACTGTCGGGTTGCAACACAAACATGAAATTGCTTACCCTTGCTTACATTGAAAAACTACCAAGGTATTGGCCTCACAGTTATTCAGTTATTGGCAGAAACCTACCTATAAACACTGCCAGACAACTTAACTATCAACTGACGATGTAAGACTTATGTATTTACATTGTAAAGCTAGTAACCCAAATGTCACCGGCATATATTTATGTTCTACAAGTCATTACATTTGAGAGGTACTTCATAACTGTGGTTTTGCTCTTTCCCGTTACCATTTGAGTTTTTGTAAACCTATTAATAATTTCAAGTTTGTAGGTAACAAGCTATAGAAATAATGTTCTTTATCCCATATTGTGCACGAATGCGAAATAGTTATTTATTTAAATAGGGAATAAAATAAAATTTTTAAAAATGATTTTGTCTCAAACTGTATAGAACTGTACCAGAACTGAACAGTCCTTTAGTAGGTTATATAAATCAGTGTTGGACAATGATGTAGTGGATTCACTGTTGGCCGCTGGCATAGCAACGGGGGTAGCTAGGGTAGCAGCTGATACTGGGCGCACAGCATATGAGGGTGCAAAGAGGTTGCCTCAGCTAATCAGCTTTTGTAAGGCCAACGGTACAGACAGTTCACGGGTCGACTTTAATGTCTAACTCTTATCCTGGTTTAACAGCCATTTCTCTTTGCCTTTTTCTATACGTGAGTCTGGGTTAGCATTGAAAATACAATGCTTAGC
Organism: Lithobius niger; assembly: GCA_023313725.1. Taxonomy (NCBI): domain Eukaryota; kingdom Metazoa; phylum Arthropoda; class Chilopoda; order Lithobiomorpha; family Lithobiidae; genus Lithobius; species Lithobius niger. The sequence goes on along the minus strand of JAHWFP010204988.1, from coordinate 14,896 downwards.
TCCTACAACTGTGCTGCATGTTGCATGTGTGTGTCTGTGGCTGCTGGACAATGGACATGCTCTCGATTAAAGTTGCGAGAAATCAATGAGTGAATGTGCTGAAAAAAAAGACGTTTAGTATAAAAATAAGAATTTAATGCAAAAAATATTTAATGCAAATAACTATTAAATGCGAAAAGTGCTTTAGCGTGAAGAGCATGATGTAAGGATCAAAGTAAAAAAAAAATTCTTAACCCAAGAAGAACAGTGCCAGAATTAATGCACCAAGTGTGCTTTGTGAGAGGTCTCCAAGCAGCAGCAGCAGTCGCCAAGTAATCAGAATCGTGGCCACCAAAGCAAGTTGATGTTGCTTCAACCCCTGTGGTTAACCAACACATAAAGAAGATCCTTAATTCGTAGGTTTATAGTAATCACATACATGCAATCCTTAATCCGTAGATTGATAACAAACATAATATTAAACAATTATGCGGCCAAACAATTTAGAAGAACGAGAAACATGCAATAGTGCATTGTCAACAATTTCGGTGCACGACTTATTACCTGGTTTTTCCAACATGCCATGATTGGCTCTCATGCTTCTTCTTGTTAACAATACTTTATTAATAATAACTAGAAGCCGACCCAACTGAAAACGGGTGAAAAACAGCGTCTAAAGATGGGTGAATTTAGATATATTGTTTACACGTTCTGTTCCCCGCAAGCCTCCCCAAACATAATGTACTTATTTTGATGAAATTTAGATTATCATTTGGCATGAGCTTTATTTAACAACAAAAGGGTACCAGTAACGATTAATAAAATGTGTTGTAGGTTTAGTTATTACAAGAGCTTACATGGCCCAGATCCCTTTCGCTCTAAGCTTCCTTACTGTTAAAGTTACACACTACACAGAACTAGCCTGAAGCTGTCCTCCGGCATCAACATAAAGTAAAAACCGCCCCAGAGTTCCCGCGGCGCACAACACCTTCGCCTGGACACTAAACGAAAATAATTTGTTGGTAATAGTGATCTACCAAGCGATAAGCATGCAACAACTGGCGTGCATGCCAGTGGCGTGTACAAACTAAGGTGGGCCCCTGGCACAGTACAACAGGTGGGCCCTTGCGCGGGAGACATTGATTACAGTACATCCCAGAGGCGGAGGGTCTGGGGGGATACCTCCAGAAGTTGAGAAAATTTTTGAAAAGCCACGTTAAAATTAGGCAAAATGCTTAACGTTGGACCCAATATACTCAGCAATGATTTTAAGACAATTTAGTGCATTTAAGTCACCGGTGGGCAACTTTGTATCACTGGTGTGGTGGGTACAAGTGCAAGAAGTGTGCTTTAGGGAAGGAATATAGAAAGGTCTGTAAAAGCTTTTTTTTTGGGAATTTTTAATGTATTGAGAGTCACAGATTTTCAAGGTGGTAGAAAATAATTACTTATCAACCTGGGTGTCGGAACTTTTTTTTTTTTTAAACAAATAACTGGTGGGCACAAGTGTATGGCTCTTAACACATTCAAAACACCAAATAAAAAATTTCACGAAGCCTTCCTTCCCAAAATCACACCAGTAAATCAATATTAAGAGGCTTCAAGTTCACAAACACAAGTGTTAACTGAGGAATTTGAAAGACAATTTTTGGACATCTTTCAAACAGTCCTCTTGCTTATGTTCCCGTGTAGTTGTAGACACTCGCAAGTCACTATCGGACTCCGAGGTGCTGTCTGTGCACAGACATGTTGAGATTTGAAATTTCTAAGTTTACTTTTATTTGATGGGTGGGCCCCCAACGTAATTGTAATTATTTTGCATGCAATGATTGTTGCGCAAACAACTCTGAAATAATTCAACTTGGCATTGAAGTCCACATCTGCAATATAATTACTTTCTATCATATCAGGCTGCTATTTTCGACTGGCCTGGAAATTAAGAACATGTCAGCATTTGGTTTAAAACTGTAAACTTTTAAGTGAAACATGGATTCTACCATCAAAATCTACAAAGACAAAAATTTTAGCCAGCCAGCAATGTCACATTCTCCACGACCAGGCATAGTTTGCCCGCCAGCAATGATTAACGGCGACGTGCACCAGAATTGTAGACAAGTTTGCAGTCAATTCCATCCTGAAAGCATTAGTCACTGGGTTTTTCTTATATTGTTGGTTTGTTGGGCTCACTTGGTCACAAAGACCTTTAAATTGCTGTAAAGGCTTACACAAAATGGCAGACTGTGGTTTTTACTTGTTAGTAGCCTAAAAGTGGGAGTGTTTTCCCTGTAGACCCGGAACCTAAAGAGTTGTTGCGTCTGTGAGCGAATGCAAGAGTGGGAACGGTAGAAAGAATTGATTGTAAAAATTGATGAAGGAACAGAGTGGCAATAAAGAGGAGCGTCGAGACAACTTTGAGCCAACGAGCTAGGTAACATAGGGCCGGCTGTCCGGGTGTCAAACGGAGGTATCCAGGTGGATAGGGAGCGGGCGAAGAAGGTGGCGAAGCAGACACGAAGCGTGGAAAGGTTCAGGCATGTGTTGCAATTAACACACAGCACAGTGCTTAGAGGGATAAGGACCAGGTCGGATGCCTACAAAAGACATGGGACGTAGGGGGAACGAGTCCCAAACCGGCTGATGGGCCTGACAGGGTCGCCATCCGAACCGATTGTTGTGTTAATGGTTGTTTCTAACTATCGCATCCGCAGGTAGGATGGGAGATGGCGGATTGACTGTAGTAGTAACAAGATGCTGGTGTTTCGAAGGGAAGCACGTGTCCCCCCTTTTATTTCCAGACCGAGGTCTAGTCGGGGCAAAGGAAGGACGATTCGAGGAACGTGATATTGGACGTAAGGCTCGTATGAAGAACACACAAAACCAGCCAAGGCCAGAGCAGGTTACAGCTGAATGCCCCAAAGAGAAGAACAAGGATACTAAGCCGCCGTGCGGCTTGAGACAAAGAGATGCCATTATCACTGCCACCAGCTCTTATATAGGGAGAACCATGCATGCGCGGTTGGGTATGGAGGCGGCCAACAATCTTTGAAATCTCAAGGCAAGGATGCAATGCTAAAATTGACAGGGTATTGCACTTTTTCACAGCATAAAGTAACAATAATTGAAGTAACAGCTGCCTCATTAAATGAATGACGCAAAGCATTAAGTTAGCACAATGAATATGAAAATTGTTTAATTTACGACGGATCTGGGTTCTTAGCTGTACCCACATCCTTTTGGACGAAGTCAGCTATTTACTAAAGGAAAGTATTTTTCAAATAATAAGAAACGGATTTTTAGACACTAACATTAATTTTTACCATACTAAAATACTTACCCTTTGTAAGAACCCGCCCACCATCCTCGCTCAGCTCGGCATAAGTTCACACAAGCGACTGTGCGGATACAAGATGGCCATGCATGTCGTAGTGCCATCTGGTGGGAAGGCTATGTAAAGCTTAAAGTTGTTATTTGGGCATGTTTAAGCAGGATGCAATAGCAGTCACAAACCTTAGTACTAATGCTGCACCATTAGAGGACAGTGCTGCTACAGGAGATGAAATGCAACAAATGGGTCCAACCCTTAACTCCATCGCTGAGCCTAGCTTAATCGTTAAGCCTTACATTTGTGAGCAATAACGAACATGTCTGTAATAAACAATGTTCAAACGGAAAAAATTGGAGGCAGCTCACTGTTAGAGGGCCAGCAATGGAGGAAAGCCGTGCAAATCACAAAATCACTATTCTGTGACTGACATGAGCATTAATTAAAGCAAAAATTAAAGGCATACACTTTTGAAGAAATGTGAATCTTTTGAAAACTGTGGCAAGTCGGTTGGACCTACTACAGTTACATGAACATAAACATCAACCAGTTCTTTAAAAATTGTAGTGTCAATTTTGGACTTGAAAAAAGTATAAAAGTTCAAACATCGTCAAGAATCCATCACACAGGTATTTTTTTTTTTTTGTAAAAACTTTATTAACAAGGATTTCATACAGCATCTGTACAAGAATTTACCAGTTTAGTATGTTTTTATCTGGTCATTAAAAAATCCGAAGAGGTGGAACATTAAGAGAAAACTTAAAGGAAACCATGAAATGGAGTGCATAACAATTAATGTGATGCATGTGTATATTGTTAAGACTATGTATGCATGATAAATGTGTGTGTGTGCATTATAGCAATAACACAAACCTTTTAAGAAAAACCAGCTTTCTTTTGATGAATATTCCTTTTCCATGGACATTACAGAAATGTCAAGCTGAATACCAAAGCCATACAAATTTCAAAAAAGTAATGTTGCTTAAAACTACCACAAAACAACCAAAATGCTGGATAGGATAATCCTGTTCTAGCACTTTTACCTCAAGAGTTAATGAAACTTCCACAAAACGTCTTGGACAATTAATTACCCACAACTTGAATACAAAATTTGGCAAAAAAAAAAGTGTTTTATATGTTGTCCTACTGCGAAACAGTTTTTTTTCGTTGTGTCGCTTACAAAAATTGCTCCAAATTCAAATTTAGCATTCCTGCGTATACAAAAAGAAGTGTACGCAGAGACTAACTCGTACTTCAAGGTTTAGAAAGCAATTTGAGTTAGTTGATAGCAATTCAACTAAAAATATTCGTTCCTTCAACAATTTCTTTTAATTGTATGTTTTCGTCACCAGATTAACAGCTGCATTCTCCCACCCTAAAATATTATACTCGTTTTTATTCACAAATTGTGTTGAGATAACGTTTTCAGCACAACTTGATTCATGTAACTTTCTGGCAAATTTTTAAGCACTAGTTACTCATTCAAACCTTTTTCTTCTACCTTTAACATAATTATTGTATGTAATAAATGCATGTAGCTTGTCCTGTTACGCAAGTCTGATTTGAGTGCAGTAATAAATAGTAATATGCAGTTGCATTTTACCTGTTGCTTTAAAATCTGCGAACGACATTTATTTTTTCTATAATTTTTACTCAATTATTAACTATTATGTTATTATTATTCAGACTACAACGCTTTGGATTCTGAATACAAAATTAATACTTCTCGATAATACCTGCATAAAATTCACAGCTTTCCGTGTTTCACCATACGGGACCTATGCTTAAAAAATGTCCCTTTGCAATATATTTTATCCCTCCAAAATAAGCTTGACATTAGTTGATATCCCTCAATCGTGTATGTATGTTTTTGCTGTAAAGCATTGGCAGTAAAAACACTTGACAAATGTACATTTTATAACTATATGGAATGTTTGGCCTTCAAAACTTCCTTAACAAACGCAAGTGAAAATCTTCTAAAGCCATGTCATTTGAATATCCGTACGAAAGAACAAATAATAACTTATGCAACAATTAAGGGAAATAAATAACAACCCTAAAAAATTAAACTATCGAAAAGGATGAGTAACATACCACTTGGTCAAAACAAATATTGCATAACCACAGAAATTAATGGTATGTTCACTTGATAAAACAAACACATAAAACAAAAGATAAAAACTCAAATTTATAGAAAGTGAAAACTGACTATTTCACATTATTGAACTTTCATGACGCGAGCAAAAGTTTCACATTTAGTAAATTGAAATTACCAAATTGTCGCTCTTTTGAAGAGTAAAACCACAAATTTCAGTGTATAAAATGAATAACCCAAAAGTATGTTCAATAATGTTTACTAACGCACCTATCCAACCATACTGAATGTAAGCAGTTCCACCAAGTGATTTGAGTAATAATTTCAAACCGATTTACTCCTTCTTACAACCACCGGTGTACTGTTAAACAGAGTAATACAGAGTGGGCCACAAAAAACTGACGACCCAAGATGTTCCAAGTCCAACTTTTCTAGTTAGCACTTCTCAGAACCAGGATTGGACAGAAATCAAATGTAATGAAACGGGAAGATTTCTGTCCTCTTCTGGTTCTGAGGGGTACTAACTAGAAAAGTTGGACTTAAAAAAGCTTGGGTCGTATCAGTTTTTTTTGGACCACCCTGTTATGTAATCAAATTGAAAAATAAGACAAAACAAAAAGTGACGCACACCTAAACACTTCCACCAAAGAAAATAGGTCTAGAGCACTTTGAACTTTAGGAGACGAATCTGCTACACTGGTTGAAGAAGGTTGAACTTGAAATTTGCTTTTAAGTGATTCCCTTTATTTCCAAGTTTTCTCTTCTGACGTCCCAAGGTATGACGTCACAGGCCACAATGAGCTTGTTCCAAACTTATGTCCACTACCATATCATTCTCATAATTCTGTATGTCCGTGCTTCTCTGCTGGTTTCTCTGTCCCACCTAGGAAAAAAGAAATAAGAATCTTAGGGATCAATTTAAGTTCGTAAAGTAAAACATTTCGATACAGGGCCGATCCCCTATAGGTCAAAATTATTTTTCTCGCGTCGCCGCTGGCTGGTTAGTGAGCTTTGATTCGTCGCACTTGTGCATTTGCTTGTCACCGCAACGCGTTTTCACGGTTTAATTTACCTATGCTGGCACCAATTACTATAAACAGAAACGGGAAAAGTGGATTTGGGTAAATGTTAATGTAAGCATTTTGGCAAAAGAACAAATTAAACAAGATAAATAAGGAGTCTGTGCCGAAGATTACTAGTTTAACAGTTCTCGACATCAGTCTTGTCTCCAATTTGGTGACCATACAGATAGTTAATGATCGCCAGCTGCCAAAAGTTAATCGCCATGTGGCGACTGGCCGGTGCTTATCTTGATCTCTACTATCCCCAATTCAATTTCCAACACTATTTAAGTGTTGACGACTTAGTGACTAAAAATTTCTATAATTGGCGGTCGCTTCTGGAAACACACAAACCTTGAGAAATGTCACAAAAAAACCGCTCGAAACAAACACTGACAGTTAATAGCAAACGTTTCTTAGGGGCCAGCAATATTCAGCCTGTATGCATGTACGTCGTTGTTTTGAGTATTGATGTTGGGGGCAACAAACTAGCTAAACACAATCGTCTGCATTATTTCAATTACAGTATGAATAAATTTTAAAACATTACAATTATGGTGCAAAAGTACTAAATTCACCAGCAACAAACAACACCACAAATAAGCATAATAAAATACGGTAGGCTAATATATCGCACCCAAAAAGCAGCGAAGCTACCACAATAATTAATAGCAAAGTCTATATGCGCGCATCAAATTCAATGTACCGTCCAGATTCCAGCATCAAAATTCGGTGTACAATCCAGATTCCTGCCAAAGGTAAGTGACGACTGTTTGTTTTTCACGGTATTGTTCGTATTGTTTGTCTTTCACGGTAAGAAAGGAGCCACCTCGATGTCTACGTATAGCCTCTAACCAACCACAATATTGAAGAGCTGACTTGTCGAAATGGGCAGTTACACGCCGTTATTCGTTGCAATTTTTCTTATCAACGCACACCTTTACAGTGACACACAGCGACGTGCACACAGAGGGGGGGAGGGGGGAGCTCGAGCCCCTGCCCTCATGGCAAAGTGCCCCTTTTTTTTCCTGAAAAAAGTGCCTTTTTTATGGGAGCGGTGGTGTAAAAGAGCCTAAAAAACGCAAAAAAAGACAATAACTGCTACGAAAGTGGTGCAAAGAAGCGCAGAAATGGTTAAAATCCCACAAAAAGGGGGTAAAAAGAGGTTAAATAAACACCAAAATAAAAAAAAAAGGTCCCCAGAAAAAAGTAAGTTTGCCCCTGCCCTCTCGGGGGCCTGTGCACGTCCCTGGTGACACAATCAACAGTTCGTGTACTGTGTACGACGGTTTTGCGTTGAAAGACCTTGTTAGAGGTTAAATTATTTTTAACTCGCGATATCTTATTCGGTTTAGCAAATAGCAGGGGTGCTGCCGGGAGTACCAGCTTTTTTCACATTTTTTCACATTCCCACTTTTTATTTTTTTCTTATTTTCCACATACCCGCTTTTCATTTTTTTCACATTTTTCGCATACCTGCTTTTTATTTTTTTTTTCACATTTTTTTATGTACCTACTTTCATTTTCGTATCACCATTTCTTCGTTTTCATATATCACCAATTTCACATTTCTTTAATAAAAATTTTTCTTTTCCAGTAACCATTGTAATTTCTCTGTAATTTCACTGAAGAGGAGTGAAAGCGACTTCAAAGAGACTCTGCCCGTAAACCAACCCATTTTCTTTTGTGTGTTCTAACCAGAGGCATGCCTACGTAATTCTGGGCCCAAGATTAGGGCGGGTAATTTGATTGTTTTAACTTCGTTTGTGCATTTTGTTTTGTTTTTTCACACCAACACTCATATTTTTTCACATATTATTTTATCACTGGCAAATGTTCACATTTTTTCACACCGGCAACATTCATGCAGCCTTTCGTCCTTCTACACTGCAACTCACCCACACCTAGTCAATAAAGGATCATAATTGAACAAATGTGTCTGGTTTTTGAGCAGATGTGGCTGACAGGAATCGCCGCTCACACCTTTTTTGGCGCAACCACATTAATTCGACGTGTGACACATCAATTAAAAAGTTTCAGGCTAAACTTGAAATCAAATGAATAAACTTATTTTACGCACATATTAATACATGCATGTATATATGGTGTGTGTAGCCTTATTTATTTTGCGTGTTTGGGGGCGTATTTTACAAAAAAAAATTGAATACAAAAAAAAATTCAACTGCATTTACGCTGACGTTCGTTCAAGTTGAATTAAACGGAATAATCCGTATTTAGTTAACCAATTTCGAGCCCATTGGCTTTCCGTCCCGCTTAACCCTCTACTGCAGGACACCCCCAACTCTCAGCCGTGAAAATAGAAACCTTTTACGCCCTCAATTCAGGTGTTACAATTAAAATATATAAAACCAGTAGGGTAAAAATAACACACACCCTAAAATAAGAAGCTGCTTGAGTAGGTGTATAGCTGCCATCCAAATCTATAAATTTATGTCGCAAGAAAAGTTGAAGGAAGGTCACAAGGAAGACCACAGCAGCCGAGCCCAAGTCGTCTATACCAAGAACACCGAGATGTCTTTCCCATCCCGCCCACTATTGGCACCTCCATCATCCCGTGGGTCCAATTGACCCACACTCTCCTCGCCCCACCCGACCGACAAGTCATTCTGACACGGTTCCATTAAACAAAATGGCTTCTAATTCAACCCCCCACCCCCGGCCTCCCTCGGAATCATTGGAGGTGCGATGAGTGCATTCCTGGACCATTCTTCTTGACCCGCTTCATTAAGGTTTGCTACATGCTCTACTAATGTTTTCATTAAAGTCGGAGAATGACGAGGAATGCGCACCTTTAAAGTGCTCGGTCATGGCGTGAAAGAAAGAACATCAACTCATTTCGTAGCAGGGTCTTTTATACAGAGGGAAAATAAAATACCACACGTATTTCAACAGATGTCAATGAGCCAAACGAGAAAAGTGAGGGAGGACATACTATTTAATGAATTATGCACGCCCATGGCTGTATGAGAAGCTCAATAATTTTTTTTGTTCATGATCAAGCTTTATGCAACTTAAAAAAAAGGGGGGGGGGAGGTGGTCATGGTGGCCGAGTTGTGAGAGAGCTCAGCCTGGTTGCTGGAGGTTTGCGGATCTGGTCGAACCCCCGAAAAGGGGACCTTGGCAAAGTCTCCGCCAAGACTGCCGGCCAGGGTAGGGTGAGAGGCTACCATGCTCCTTCAGCGGCTATGGGAACTATTCTGGCTAAATCTTTTGGTTCCTACGATGATCGGAGGTTTCCCGGATCGAATCCCCGGGTTGGCACCTACCTTTACCAGATATTTCTTCTCCTCTAAAAGTCTGGTAATGTTCAAAATTGAGCCGGTTCAGCCATACAAGCATTAAGTTGCTTCGGCTGACTTTAGGCTCAAAGAAATTAATTAATATATAAAAATTAAATTGTTGATGTTGCTTCCCAGAAAAACAGAAGTAACGATGTCACATTAAATGAAATATTAATTAATCTTCGAATTTCGTTATTGTCCATTTTTATGGATTTGACAGTAATCAGGACGGGTGCTGTCGGTGGTACTCGCTTTTTTCACATTCCTACCATTCATTTATTTTCATATTTTTCGCATACCTACTTTTCATTTTTCCCCGACTTTTTTCGCTTACCTACTTTTCACTTTTAGATCACTATTTCTTCTTTTTTCACATGATAGTTAATCACATCACTGTTTCAGAATGTAACAGACATTTTTCTTCACTATACCACGCGCAATGGCTGTTTGCTGTGAGGTGCACATCACGTGATTGGGCTAGTCCAATCAGATGGCCAAACAGCCGTTGTTCTCGTTCGTCATTGGCTAACTCATGGTGACGTCACAGCAAACAGCCATTGCGCATGGTATAGTAATCTTTGCAATTTCTCAATATTTTCAGCGATTTTTCTTTCTTTTTGAGGATGCCTTCAGAAGTGATAATAAAAATATTCTTACACCCACGTAATTATTCTACAAATGTATTAATTAACATGCTTAAGATAAGATTTAAAACAACCTCAACGATCAGATCTGTCTGCCGCGACTCGGTACTCGGTTATATGGGCAATAAGATGCGCGCGACTGTATGCTCAAGTGCATCACTTTTGGGCTGCAAAATGAAACGGGTCACATTGGTTTCTGTTCCAATACTGTGAATCCTTTTTTCAAAAAATAACCACGGACATAACTAATTCCGTGCCCAAAATGGCGGATAATGTTGTTTTTACTTGAGTTTGTGCGTTTTGCATTTTTTTCACCCTATCGTCCGTATTTTTCACATTTTATCACATTTTTCACCTTTTTTTTTTACGACGAGTAAATTTTCACATTTTATTCACACCGGCAGCACCCCTGAGTAACACTCCTTGTTTTGAGGTGTTTGAGCGTAATTTGTGAAGCGAATATTAAGTTTAAATAATCTGTAAAAATCTTACACAAATACTCATAAATATTTTTCGCTAAACTATTTTTTCTTACTTCTGTTTCCGACTTATTTTTTTTCAAAATAACTGGTCATTACGTCTCTATGTCCTAAGTATAGCTTATAAAAACAAATTCAACCCCCCCCCCCCAAAAAAAAACTTTGGTTGTGGGGAGGGGCAACGACTTCGTGCCACGCACAACCAGAATCGGATCTGGTAACCAATATTTCGAAGAAATAGAGTTTTAATTAGTGGCACTAACCCAAACTCCTAAGCATCGCAAAGCTGAAAAGTTGGGTTTTGAAAATACGACCTTTATCTACTTTATAATACTTGGTCTGGGCAACATAGCATGACGTGCTGGGGGTTTTATCCCCAGATCTTGAGGATTTTACTGCCGTTGGGGGTGAAAACGGGGGTGGAAAATATTTGAAGGGGGGCTGGGGTGAAACGAGGGTGAAAAAAATTTGGGTGGCAGAATTTTTATTTTTTATTTTTTTATTTATTTTTTGACGAGTCTTAAGGCAGCCGAAGCAATTAATGCTTGTATGGCTGAACCGGCTCAATTTTGAACATTACCAGGTTTTTAGAGAAGAGGAACTGGTAAAGGGAGGTGCCAGCCCGGGGATTCGATCCGGGAAACTCCGATCATCGTCGGGGCCAAAAGATTGTACATAAATTAGCCAGAATACATCCCATAGCCACTGAAGGAGCATGGTAGCCTCTCACGCTACCCTGACCGGCTGTCCAGGCGGTGACTTTGCCAAGATCCCCTTTCCAAGGTTCGACCAGCTCCGCAAACCTCCAGCAACCAGGCTGATGACCACATTGGTTTTACTGTTATCATTCATTAGTCATTATTCTAAGCTAAGGAATTCTTAAATGATCGTCTTGTAGGCTTGTGTCGCATTGCTACAATAAAACTTATTGTTTTGTCACTTGTTAAACAAAATTTTGTTGCATAGACTTTTTTTTAAGTAGCAAACAGTACGTTTTGTTTCTTTAGCACTATACGCAAAAGGAGAATAAGTTGTCGCAGTCATGATGATTTTTATTTAACCCGATTTTTAACCCGATGCGATTTTCATGTAAGATCGCAAATCTGACGGTAAAAAAAAAAGTTACATTTCCGTAAGTTTCACATAGTAATGTGCGTGTAATAACGGGCCTATGACGGTATTTTTTTGTGTTATTGATTTAAAATTTGTATTTGTGTTTATTTTGTGATTATTTTTATGGGAAATTTTTTTTAACTACGGATATTGAATTTTCTTTATGGGGTTTCTGGGGGAAGGGAAAGCGCCGTGATTTCGGTGGCAAATGTATGCAGGTATCAGGCAGCACAGCTGATCTCAGCCACCCCATGCATTTGAGGAAAGGGTCGTGTTCATGTCGACTGTAGCACGCAAAAACCCTTTGAAGAAATTTTCGATTGGAATTATCTAGCAAAATTGTCCCTCTCGCCTTCTGGCACCACAGCTATGGCTGGGACAGCTATACGCTATATTTCTGTATATAGCGTATCACGGAAATAATTCATCCCGTACCGTCCATAGTTATCAAAACGACCATCCAGCATTCGGCCTGTCACTCTACCCCGGAAAAAAAATAACCAGATATTAAAAAAAAAATACCAGCCATGCACTACCAGTTCGCGCATACAAGGCAGGAGAGGTGTCAACGGACTTAGCCCGAAAATGAAAAATCTTGATAAAATTAAGAGTCAACACGGACCGTAAAATCAGTTTAAAAAAATTGTTTATTAAGTTGCACAGGTAGTGACAAGTTGCTATCAATCAACACGTTTACTTCTAATTATTCACCGATGTACCCCCACGGCTATTAATTAGTGTGGTTGATAGTGATATAGATTAGCTCCTGCATCCTGTTTATTTACTACAAAAAAATGACTGCATCCCGATCAACACCGTGAAAATGTAAAAAAAAAATTAAAAGCACAGACGAACCCATGAGAACCCAGAAACTGCTCAACTGACCACACGCATTCAACACTGCTTCAACGAACTGCAAAAACCCAAAATAGGTTGGTTACTTCCTTCGAATCACTGCAGGCAAATGAAGCATTCCATCAAAGATTAAAAAAAAAAACTTAAAAAAAAAAACGCGCACTGCAAGCTCAGTGAAGGGTCCCAGGGATGTCGAACAAATTGAGCAAGCACAACAGAGCGGTCTGATTGTCGGCTCCAAGCCACATGAAATGAATCGACTCACGACCGACCCAGTAACTATAACTTGCCCCCCCCCCCCCTTGACCCCCAAAAAAAAAATTTAGTCATTTATGAGGAAAAATACACACTGATTTTGAACTAATATAAGGCAAAAGACCAAAGGCCCAGGCCAAAATAAAAATGCACCCTTTGCCCAAGCTTGAACCAGCATCAGAGCTTCCTTGGACTGGCAAACTCGGCCATCTAGACGTGAAAAATCAAGCCTTGTTTAAATTCCTTATACGGTGGATGCAGTTTTGTAGTACACAAATTTGCCGCGTTGGGTGCTAACACATTGCCTTAAAGTGGCGATATCACAGATTAAAAGTCTACAGAACCTGGCAACATCTAGAGTTTTCTAGTACTGTCTAGCACTTGCTTGCATTTAGCGAAAGAATTTCTTTTAAGCCACGACCTTCTTAATTACTGGGTGAAAATTTGGTACGTCCAGGTCCGGACTGGGTAGGGGAGGCTGGAGGGCGATCGCCCAGTGGGCCAGCATCCCCTTTTTATTTATTTATTTATTTTTTAATTGTTCATTGCAATGCTCATTCG
>JAHWFP010204987.1:8793-20869 GCA_023313725.1 Lithobius niger | reverse complement strand
GTTCAATATCTACATTTCAAAATGGTCGACATATATATAGAAACAAGAACACAACTGTATGGTATATGTAATGACACGTATTGTTGTTGAAAATTTGCAAGCCTAGGCTCTATTGTGCTATGGACTGCAGTGGTGGGAAGGGGGGACCTTCAAACACCCGCTCAAAAAAGAAAAGAAAACAGATTTTTTTGTGGGGCGGGAGGAAGGGAGTCATTTAGACTTATTATCCGCCATTTTTTGGTTTAAATGACGGTATGCAGTTTCTGTTACAGGCATCCTATTTTTACATGGCGGAACGAAAAAAAAAAAAGGAGAAAAAAAAAAACAACCACCACCATAAAAAAACAACTGCAGCAGCAACAAAAAACGCTGTTCTACACGTATTTTGTGACAAGCCCCAGTATGGTAATTACTGCCCATTACAATGTTAAGAACCTTTATTGTTCTTTAAAAACAAACGTAACTAAACCATACACGCAATGTCTATTTGCCGTGGCGTCACCATGAGTTAGCCAATGACGAACAAGAACAACGGCTGTTTGGCCGTCTGATTGGACTAGCCCAGTCACGTGATGTGCACGTCACAGCAAACAGCCATGCCGCGTGGTATAATGACTATAGCCTTTGTTGGGTAGTTATTACTTCCATTTCAAATTTGTAAGGACACTTCGTAAAACAATGGCAGAATTTTTGTGTGACGGCGAGCTGGAAAGGCAAACAAAACTAACCAGTGAAGACGCATGTGGCGTTTGATTTTTGGCCGGTGGCTCTTACATCGCCTCCGGCCCAACAGGCGAATTCTCCCTGGTCGATCATAGGACAAGCGTGCTTTTACGGGAACATTTTGAGCCAGCGATCGCCCGTCCAGCCACTTGATAAACAAAAGTAGCTCTTAGTCATTACCGATTGGAATTCGCCACCTAAGTACACTCGAATACAATTTTTACGTTCGGAGCGGTCCGGCGTACGCTTCGTAATAAGTATTCACTAGTTTGTTAGCCCAGAGTTGCGTCGATTCATGGTAATCGAGAACGGCAGCCATGTTGGTTTCCGAAGAGACACCTCGGATCTGCAATGTCCGTGTGTACAAATAAATTACTGACGAAAAACGTGATTCTGCTGACGCCCGAAATCCGAAGACTCCTCGGATCCAGGTTATCCTTGTAAAAATAAAAAAAATAAAAAAAACTATTTGCGAGCAGCCGAAGTCCGTACATGCGCAGAGTAGATAAAATAGAAGAATGTGAGAATCGACGTTATATATAATACGGAATGTGGTGACGTCATTAGGCTTAACTTTACCGCTCGCTTCCTGGTGCACTTGGACGCACCAACATTGATTTGAGGGTTGCATGTTTTAAAAGTCTGTCAAACATTCGCGATTTTGAAGAATGGATGTGCGCGGACTGAGCAAGCAAAGCGAGCGATTTCCGCGTTTAATTTAACCTTTTCAACGTAAACCACACTCGTTTTAGTGCATGTGAACTGCAAAATTAAGGAATGGTGTGAACGGATTGTCAGCAATAACTGCAACTAACTTGTGTTTAAGTAAATACAGAGGGAAACCTATTTCTGTTTCCTTTTGGACTTAGATGGAGTGGGGAATCGAACCCTCGACCTTAGCCATGGATGAATACATATAAATAAAAGCAGACAGTCGGACTTGGGTCTTTGGTCTCATAAGTCAAAGGTAGTCAGACTTTTAAGTAGAAGAGTCAACAGAAATTGGTTTGCATCTGCATTTACTTCGTGTTAACCCATTTGGCTTTTCGTCTTGTAGTTGGTAATAATATTTACCTCTAGAAGGGACTGTTAATAACTCTCTTTCAATTTTCCAACATTGAATTTTTACCTTTACCCGTCTGGGGAATATCGTTAAGATACAAATTAGCTAGGTAACTGATTTTGCTTGACAACGTGTTAAAAGGCGTTTTGTGACGACATTCGGCAACGAAATAATTGATACAGACCGACAGCTGCAGCACTGTGTTAAGACACCATTTTGGGTTGATACTTGGTCGCTGCAGAACCCGCCATTTTGGGGACGAACTTTCACACAACTTAAGACACCATTTTGGCATTGAACTTTGTGCAGGTTAAGACGCCATTTTCAGGTGGGACTTACACGCTGTGTAAGATGCCATTTTGCGGACGATGCAATGCGCAAGACTAGTTTGGGTTAAACATTAGTGCAACATTAGACGTCATTTTCGGACGCAGTAAATTTGGAGCTGCAGGAAGTGTTAATAAACAACAACGGTATGCCACCAGTTCCAGGCGTGGTCCGCAGTGAATGTCAACCTTTCCAGAGTGTGGCTTTTGGGGTCAAATTTGTGTAAACCGTGTTCGCCATCGCTTAGAAACATAAACGGAATCTGTTTGTTTTCATGGCACAGAGACCAGATTCCATAAATTCGGTCCACATCGGTATTTATGGTTGAAGCTTGCCAGGTGTCACAAATGGGGTCATAAATCACAAAATTTTTGCTGTTTGTACTGACGACTATGTAAATTTTGTGTTGGCAAACAGTCAGGCGAGGCCAGTCTAAATTCACTGGGTACGGAACTGCACTTAAGATGGTCCATTGGTTTGCACGACTGTCGTAGCGTTCCACTGTGGAACAATCCACCGATCCCACTATGAACAAGTGATCCAGAACAGTTGCGAGCCGCGGGAAATTGTGAGGTTTATTAGTTGATGCCAGAGCGAGCCACGAGTAGTTGTTATCGGGGTCAAAACGGGAAACGTCCTTGACCTTTGATCCTTTCTTAACTAGACCTCCAACACAGTATATTTTCTTTTCCAGTACCGCCGTTCCGATGTTGACCTTGGGTTGATCCAAACTGGCGACAGTCACCGCTGTGTTGCTGCGGTGGCTGTACTTCAAGACGGTCTTGTTGGCGTCTTTGGAAGTGTCGCCACCACCAAAGAAGTAGATATGGTTGTCGTAGAAGATGACAGACATGCCGTTTGTCAGAAAAAACGGTAAAGTCTTCTCCGACGTCCACGCCCGAAACTTGTGCTCGTAGATGGCAACGCAACTGGCATTATCGCCGCGACCAAAGCACATGATCTGCAATTCCGAAACCGGGTTTGCCATCTGTGCCGTCGCGACACTCAGCAACAACTTAAGCAAATTCACGGACCTCATGATCATTTCTTCAGACTGGAGACTTATCAAACACTCGCTACTGAGATCATGCAGGAAGACATAGGAGATCAGGGTCTCCAGTTCTGGTTGCCGTTCGAACGGTCTGTGTTTAACCCAAGTCAGTATCCCATGGACGACATCGTCCGCATGGCAAGTGACCGACGGATGACCAACCAACTTTTTTATCTGATGAATATGGAGTTCCAAGAACTCGCTTGATCTTGCAACCTGCTTAAAGTTTGCTCCCAAAAAGTTGCACACAAAGCTCTCGACCTCTTCATTGCTGTATTCCTCGGCCACGTTCCAAAGAAAGAGGAACGTTGTGACGGTCAGGTGCTTGCACAGGAAGAACCAACAGTACTTGTTGAGGGATACCATCTTCAACATGTGGGAAGCTCGTAACACTGAAGTGGCAAAGTCCAGGTCCCCTTCAAAATCTCCTATGTTACCGCTGTAAATGAAATCCAAGATGAATTCCAGGGCTGCCAACTTTACCGAGCTTGGAAGAATTATTTTACTGTGAGCTTTACTGTCGGTGGTAAACAGGTCCTTGAAAAATGGGCTCCCTGCTCGGAGAATCACTCTGTGCGCATTAAGTTGTTTTTTTTCACACTCCAGTATAACATCGGTCAGAACGTTCGTCTTTCTCATTTCGATGAAGCCACGAGTTAGCGTTGCTTGTTGCTCAGTTTTAAGGGTACCTTTATTGCTTGCCATAATTTGTAACATCTGCAAAAAAAAAAAGAATCAAGATAAGGATAATCAATTAACAGTCAGGAGTGTATGGAAAAAATAACAGGAGTTAAGAACTGATTTAATGTTGATGAGCCAATTTCAGAACTGACCCAGTGTTGATGAGCCGAGTTAAAAGCTGATTCATTGTTGACGTGGCAAGTTAAGAACTGATTCAGTGTTGATGAGGAGAGTTGAGAAGAACTGATTTAGTGCTGATGAGCGAGTTAACCGATTCATTATTGAAGAGGAGAGTTAAGAAATGAATCAGTGTTGATGAAGCAATTTCAGAACTGATTCAGTGTTAATGAGGAGAGTTAAAAACTGATTCTGTGTTCCTGAGGCTAGTTAAGAACTGATTCAATGTTGATGAGGCAAGTTAATGATGAGATTTTCAAGTCAGACCGTCATCAGGTGCTCCTTCTTTCCGACTGAGGGCGGGAATCTTCCCCGCGCCCCCAAAAAAGATTCCCCGGCGCCGGCCCCCCCCCAAAAAAAAAAAACAGGTCGCTATGCCCTGGGAATTCTCACAATAAACCAGGAGCCAATAAATGCACACACGTGTCCGTGGGATGTGGGAGTGTCCCTGCTAGTGCTGGGAGTGTCTACAAGAGAAGGTGTGGGTTTCGTTTCCCGGCTCCGGGCTAATGATTTATCATCGCCAGAATTATTTTACCAAAGCTGGGCTGAAAGGCTGCAACGTTCCGGTGCGTGCGCACATGAACTGGCGTTGAGTGAGGCGGCGGAAAAAAAAACCACTCCATTTCTACCACAGTCGGCCTTGGCTTGAAGAAGACGTCTTCTTTCCAGTTTCACGGTCGTGTAATCCTGTTGCACAAGGAGGTGTCACGTGCCTGGACAAATCGTAGCACAAGTACTATTTTTCGTATCTATCTATTAAGTTAAAACCTATACAGCCTATTTTTAATTAAGGATGGTTATACCAGAAAATAGTTTACACCAGTCGGTCCACATTTCACCGCATGGGGTCTCGACCCAGAAAGAGTTATGGTACACTCGGTAATATTGTCCTTGATAGCTTTCCTGATTGAACATATTTTCTAGTTAGAGCACACTAATTCTAATTATAATATACAAATGTATAATTTGTTAGTATTTACGGAATTTTATTAACTTTTTTTCAGTTATACCATGAGCCACGGCTGTTTGCCGTAACGTCATCATGAGCCACTGACGAAAGAGACTAGCGGATCTTTGGCCGTCTGAGTGCACTAGCCCAGTCACGTGATAGGCGCGTCACGCAAACAGCCATGGCTCGTGGTATAGGAAATTGCATTTTTTCCGTCGCTCCCCCCCCCTCCCCCCCAGAATTTCTGGGTGTAGCGGCTCGGTAGTTCAGCACTGAGATTATTAAGCTACCTGACACATTCCCAACTTATAATAACGTCGGTATAATTTGCAAAATGAACCCACCGGATGTGTTTACGTGTTTCAACACCCAACCTAAAGATGCTCCAACACTAAAAGATGTACTTACTCTGTTGGGTGATTTGTATGCTTACCAATTTACCATATTAAAAACTATTTCTCCAAGTTGATGGGTCAAAACTTCCTTTAAGGTTATCGAATTTGATGAGAAATTACAGAAATGGTAGCCACCGTTGAGGTTTGTGTAACCTACATATTAATCTGGTTACTTAATGTTTACATTATGGCTGTCTCAATTGTTGCGCGTATAAACCAAGATAAGTACAATGGTGATGTACATTGTTGCCATCCTCAGTTATATTGTTAACACAACGACGACACGAGGGAGGTTTTTCGTTGTAAAATCTGGACACACGCTAGTGTGTCGCCGCCAAGATGAAATTTAATTGTTGTTAATTGTTAGAGTTTAATTGTTGTCAGATGGCGGCTAGGCATAACTGTAACAAGCTTATACCTGATTTCAGCATGCTGATGTAAATTCCCCCTGCGGTAGAAATATTTGCAAATTGTTGGAATCAGGTGTCTTGGGTCCAGTAACGAAGGAAACTTCAACATTAAAGTGTGAGAACGTATCCTTTATGGAGAAAAAGTACCCTCAATAACGTTGATTTGTGATCAGTGAATTTTATAGTATGTGATTGCTAAGGTACGTGAATACACCATGGTAACTAAACATCATCGCTTTCAGTCTCGCAGTCTTACCCCTAACCTTCTTTGTTATCCCCTCCAGATAGTTTGGCTTCGCGCATAGCTTAACACTAAGTAATCATACCCCCTCACTCTCGTGACCCTTACTCTCCCATCAAGAGCTCCTCCCTCCCCCTGCCTCCCCCTCCTGAAAACTATGTATTCCGACTTCTTGCTATTTAATTCCATCCCCAACCACCAATCAGAGCAATCCCCCAACAATACTCCAGACTCTCCATATCCGCCTTCTAAAATTCCCAAATTGTCCGCAAAAGTAAAGAGAAGCATGCAGTTCTCCTCCCCCTCCACCCTACCCCACACAAGCCCTTTCCTGTTTCCACAATCTTCTTTTACACTCAACCCACTCGGAATCCACTCCTTTTCAAGAGGCTCTAAATTCTCCCCCCTCCCCCAACGCTCTACCCCCAAGTTCCAAAGCACCCTCCAAAGGAGCTCCCATCTCACCCCATCATATGCCTTGGCCACATCTGGAAAAGCAACCTACAAGCCTCTTGTCTTCTTAGCAACTTCAACAGCCTGTTTCAATAAAAAAAAAAAACACCATATATTCTAACCGGCTCCCCTTCCAAAAACCATTCTGCACCTCATCCAGATCCCCTCTCCTTCAGCTCCTTCCTCAGCCTAATCGTCATTATCCTCATAAACAGTTTCTATCACTACGCATGATAGCACATGGTATGTAGCTGTCTAATTTATTCTGTACTTCCCCATTCCCCTTAAAAAAACAAATGAATTCTCACCCTTTTCCAACTCTCCGGAACACTCTTTACATACAGGATGAAATTCGTTCCTTCAACTTCCTCTTATCCTTGACCCTCATCCCCTTCAACGCAGACAACGACCCATCCTCTCCCTCAGCTTTTCCCTCCTTAGTCAAGCCTATAATCTCTTCAAACTCTCCGCTGGCCGAGATAGCGTTAGTCTGCCTATCATCCATCTTAACTTTACCTCCCACCTGCTCTCCTCCACCCTCCTCAGTGTCCCCCCCCCCCCACACACCGCCTCCTGGTAAACCATCAAGTCCCTCTTCAAGAAGCTCCTTCTCCTCCTCCCCTCCTTGCCCATAACCCCCCTCCCCTTCCTGCCCCTGCTTCTACTGTTGACATGCCTCCAGCTCTCGTACATGCCTCTCTTCCAACTTATGCAACTTCCCTAGGCAGTTTCTGGTCGTATTTCTCAATTTTACGGGTCACTATCTCCCCCGCCACCTTTTTCCTGGCCAAATAGTCCTTCCACCTTTCCTCATCACCTCCTTTCATTCCTTCCCCAATCCTCGCCATAATTTACAAGCACTCTTGTGCCTGCCAATAGCCGCTTCTCCCACCTCTTCCCCCAGACTTTCAAACCTCCTTCCATCCCATATGCAATCATTTCCCCCCCCCCCCCCCCCCCCCCGAACCCTGAGATTCCACTTCCCCCTGCTTCTTCCACTCCTTCCGACCCCATTTTTCCTCCCTCCTACCACCCCTCCCCTCTTCCTTGTCCACCTCGCCCAGACTATACAGTGATCTGAATCGATCCACCCCATCCCACCAACCCTCTACATCCACCCTACATCGCTCTCCCATCCTCATCCCACAGAATAAGATCCATTGCCGATTTACTATTGGGTCTACTCTAAGTATCCGCTCAAGACTCACTAGATTAGCCATTTCCATGGTATTTTGCGTAGTGAACCGGCTAAACAGCCTCTCGTTTCTACTATCTACCCTACCCCACTCTGCCAGTCGACATTAAAGTCTCCTAGGATCAAGATTTTCTTCCCCATCCTTAAACTCTAGGCAGTCTCCTAGGATCAAGATTTTCTTCCCACATGAGTTCTCCTATATATCCCTTTCCATCCTTCGCTTATCCCACCCGCAATCTCCAAGAAAACCATAAATAAAATGCATATGCAAACAGTATGGCTCAGCGGTAGGACTTACACCTTTGGTTTCAATTCCCCGCTCAGGCAGTCTGACATTTAAGTCGAAAAGGCAGCATAAATTGGTTTCCATCAGTATTTATTTATCGCTTGTTGGCCAAATTTGGCTTTCTGCCCTGTTTATTGAGTCAGGGTACTTTGCGTACGGATGCGTACGGCTGGACGTGCCAGGTGCCAGGATGAAACAACGTGTGGACGCGAGAGGCTTCCAGTATGAAACACCGTCCGAGGGGGGCGTGCTTCGTGTGCTTATCACATACATCCTAAACAGTATCCAATCCTAAACAGTATGACGCAAGCATTTATGAAACAAGGAAGCGACATAATTTGCTCACATCATAACTTGCTGACTTCAGCTCCGGCCACCAGGATCGCTGCCACTCCAGCCTCCAACTCGTCCACGGGCATGCCCCTACTGCATCCAGCCTGTCGCATCCAGAGGTAAAGTACCCTATATGTATTTATTACTCCCAATCTTTCCCACAATCCAAAGATGTTGAATGCCCCCCCCCCCAACCCCTTCCCTTCCTAACGAAATCCCCACCCCCTCCCCCCCCCCCGGCCGTTCTCTCCTCCCCACCGAAATCCACACCTCCCACTGCAGGGGGCCTCCTCTTCTCTCAGGTATGTTTCGGCAACTGCCACGACATAAAACGTCCCATGTCTTCTAAACCCTTTCCTCAGCCCTTACATTTCCTTCCCCCTCATATTAAATCCTGCCCTCCACTCCTCCCCAGGGTTTTCACATTTCCTTCTTCCTATTCTACTGCCCTCACATACCCCTTCCAACCTCAAGCTCCCTTTCACCTTCCCCAGGTTCAATCCCACAGAAAACCATTCCTACTAGCTTCTTCCACCCCCCTCCACTTTTCTTCCACAAAAAAAAATGATGCCAAACTGTGTTCTGTGCTAAATTGTGGTGCTACCTAGTCCCTTATTACCCACACGCACTTTTTTCTGTCCGCAATTTTTCCACACTACGATAATTTCTCCCTAGATCGCAGCACTCTCTGGCATATTAAAATGTGAAAAAAGCACGAATCTGTGTAACAACGTGTAGCCTGCACAGCGCGTATCATTGTGACAAAACCTTTATCACCTGTGTGACATATCATTTATCACAACGTATCAGCGAATTTAAAAAGCTCTTTGGAAACCCTTCTCATCCCTTCCTGGGTATGGTGTACTCCATCTGCACTCCAATTACCTCCCGCCCAGACTCAGCGGACAAACCTTCTCCAGAGCACAGCTACTCGCTCCCCCCCTCCCTCCTCCACACTTCCTCCCCTCCTCACCCTTCTTACCTTCCGCACACCTGTCTCCAACCCTTTCACAAACCAATTCAAGTCTCCCCCAAACCCCCCACATCTTTGATCCCTCAAGCATTTCGCCGCCTGCCGCCTATTTCTTGTTTCTGCCACTGTGCGCCGCCACCTCCCCTGTTCATGAGAAAAGCTCATACAGACGCTGACGTGAATGCAGTAGTTGGGTGAACCGTACTTAGCGCCACAGAAAACCAGACCTTAAGCACCCCACTAATGGTTAGAGTCGATTTTTTAATACGTAAACCGGAGTTGCACGGGTAGCTGCGTAGCGAGGTGTAATTTTCAGCGGTCAACCTTGTGAAAACGACGAAAATGACAATGATCTAGTCGACCCAGCTATAACGTCGCAACTAGTTCGCGCCTTTCAAACTCATAAGCCGTTGAACCAACATAACGTACACGATTTAATTTAACATTTATAAGTGATGAATTACGACTGTTTGGCCCACTTTCCAGCTTTTTGAGTTTCTCTAACTAGCTGCGATTGCTTGACCGTAAATTTGTTTCCGAAATTTCGGGCTGGGGAGAGCCAAAAAGATCTTGTGATGCGGGAACCGCCAAAATTTCGTGGTATTTCGATCTGGTTTTGTTGACGGGCTCGAGGTTAAACATTTTTTACCAGATTTCGGTTACGGTTTCTGTTCAAAACGGTTCAACAATTGTATATTTTTCCCTTCTTATATTATGGTTTAATATACAGTTTATGGGTTCGTACTCTAGTTGGCAAAGTTGGAAAAGACGGAAATGTAGTCAGTCAGTGACGGCGCTAGGGGTGGGCCATGATTCCCCCCCCCCTCCCTCATGACACATTCTGGTCATCACCAGAAAATAAAATAATAAACAAGCTTGCAGGCTAAACTTGAAATCAAATGAATAAACTGAGCTTTTATTTTTTAAATTTTGTTTTATTTATTTATTTTTGTAGCAAACTTAGCAACGCGTGTAGGCTATTTATGGGGCGAATTTACAAAAAATGGACTGCGCTGAAGCTTATGTTAACGTGTTACGTTCAGGTTGAATTAAACGGAGTATTAATAATGCGGGTGCCTTTTACAAAAGTTCTTGGCCCACTCTTGTTTCCAGATGTGCCCACGTCAGCCCCCCCCCCCCAAAAAAAAACCAAAAACAATTCATTCCTGACGAATAATGTTCACGGAATAATATTCGGAGATTATAAAAAAAATACATTTGTTACTGCAGCCTAAATAGACTTGAACGCGTTCATTCGTGAAAACACTTGTTAGTCTGCAATCCGCTGGTTAAAGGGGGGGGGGGGGGGGGGGGAAAGGACCGACGCCATTTTTTCCCGCATTTATCACAAGATGTTTCTTTATTTTCCACGAGTTCGAATTTAAAAAACTTTGCCTTGCTTTTTGCAAGGCACGCAGACTTGGAATACAGAACCTGAAAAATAACATGAAAATGGAATTTCTGAGCCGGGGACAGCAGGAAAATGCCTGAATCCCTGTAGTTTTAGTCTATGCTAGGATGGTTTCGGGTTGTATTAAAGGCACCTTTCCACCTTTTCCACTCCTACATGCAGCATCGTAGAATTTTCGAGCGATATAAAGAAAATAACGGTAAATTATAAAAATGGAACAACACTATTCGCAGCAGCACCGCGATTTTCATAACTAAAACGAGATCACGTGATCTACATAAGCCTATTGGGTGACGAGAATCTGGAACGTGGATGATGTGTTTAGAATATGGGCAACGTTATCGAAATGGTGAACAGGCGGCTTTTAATTTTTTTTGGGTGAGTTTGTGTCTTAGGAGTAAGAATGAAAGACTCTTGAATGAAGCTTATACAGAAAGTTAAACAAACTGACGATCTTTGTTGCACATGACCATCTTTTAGATCATCGCAATCAGCGGCCGATCAGACCGGATTACGCCGCTTCACCCAATAGGCCCATGTCTCCCCCCCCCCCCAAATCCCTAAAAACCAATCCAAAACGTGCAGGTCCTCTCTCTTTAGTCGGTGTGGATTCACTGTACAAACCGCCTCGAAAGCCAATGAGATCAAGTCTTAATCGATAAATTTACGCTGAGGATTAATCGCGCATTGAGGAACTATTTTGTTCAACCATGGATTTCCTGTAGTAACGGCCGGATCTTGGGTGAAAAATAGCACACGTGACTGGATTGGACAATATGGCCGCCGAAAGAGCCGCTGATGCGATTGATTATCTTGTTGCCGCTTTCTGTCAACCGAGGGCGATCGTTACAGCATCAAAAGGATGCCAACCGAGAAGCTACATACAGCTCTTTTCCTAAAACACTTTCGGGATACACGAACGTGTTGCTATTTATCGCGGGTGAAGATAAGCTTTTAACATCTTAGCAGTGTTTTTCTCGGGGTTCCAAAGTACCCTTACCAAGCATGCGTTTTTTGTTGCCAGCCTAAGTTATTTTATCTTCTTACGCCGCTTACATCGTAGTGCGGAAGGGTTAAAGGGAATTAGTGACGTCATAACTTGTATAACATGAACTCGGTGTTTTTGAACTCTCCTAAACGCAACGAGTTATCCATTGTCATCAGCATTTTATGCAGTTCTTAAGTAAAAATCTAAAGTCATGTTTGGCACGTGTATTTACGGGGCGAGAGGTAATAGTCTAACTGTAAAATCGCATAATTGGAAGAACGTATACAGTATAACGGAAAATCATCTAACACGAAATTCGCATAACAGAACATCGTCTAACAGGAAATTCGTGTAATGGAAAATCGTCTAATGTTCCTGCCGCGCTCTCTACGGCTACACATATAACACCAGAAACCG
>JAHWFP010204985.1:100379-134546 GCA_023313725.1 Lithobius niger | reverse complement strand
AGGGTTTAAGGGTCCCCTTTCTAAAAACCGGCTTTTTTCTTGTTTGTTTCACAAAATGTGAACAAACCTTTTTGAGAACACCAAGGTCCTGTAGCGTAATTACAGAAGCACAGACTTCGATGGTAGGGCCCTGATTATTGCAAGCTTGACTCAATGTGAATAAGTAGATTTGATCTTGTCAAAGTTGCCTTGAAACATAATCTTAAATTAGACTAACTTTGAAATTGTAAGGTACTTTTTCTAACTTAGAGGTGTTAACACCAAAGAACATTTTCTATTCGAAATTGTAAGTGTGAATTTTATTTTGAAATTCGTTGCCGATAATTTATTCATGTAAATTAATTTTTCTTGTGCTTTCACTGAAAGCTATTTTGTAGAGACTAGTTGCCCTGTAAAGTGTTTCTTTCCCCTGTTTATTAAAACGAACAGTTTTAAACTCAGTTGCTTCTAGAGAGATTTAATTTGCTAGTGTTTTAACTAAAAACAACTCTTTTTATTTAAAGCCTAAGGTTAGCAATTAAACCACTCACCTGGTGGCAGTGAACCAAAAACGATTAGATAGTACTAAAACTTCAGATAGGACATAGATGCTCTGTTCCTAACCATGCAGTAGTGACTGCCATGCTTGTTTAAACTCCGCAAAAGTAAAAACGGCCACCCGAAGTACTTCTAACTTTCCCGAGACCACACCAGATGTCGGTGCAGAACAGTAGGCACCTCAAGGACCTGTGAGCACCGCTACAGAACGTAAGATTCTGTGCAGGGAGGCGGGTGGGCCCTAGTTTGTAACACAGTTTCGTCAGATTCTCCTCAGAGAACTTAGATTCTCCTGACAAGAACAAGTTCTCTGGGAGAATCTTCATTTCTCTTTCGCAGAACCCTCCTCACTGTGTTACAAGATTGGGATAGAATAGGAACTTGATAATCATGCTGTACCTACACCCCAGACCACCCAGGGACCCCACTCATCTGCCACTTCGGCATCCAAGTACGGATCCCAGAGGAGTGCCCCTGCGCTCCTCAAAGCATACGGTCCCTCCTTGGCCCACACCAAATCCGGGCGAACCAGGTAGCACACTGCCAGTCCGGTGAAACAAGTACTGCCCACTTTACTAGATCCACGATGAGTTTGTCCACGCATGGCCTATTAAAGGCCACGGGGGGGAAAAGGTACGGGAAGAACGGGCCCCAGTTTACACTGAACGCATCCACAAACTCTGCCCCTGGGCATCGTCCCCACGACCCAAATCGCTGCATTTGGGCGGTCGCCTCTGATGCGAACAAATCCACATCTGGCTTCCCAAACCACCTACAAATCTTCTGGAATGTGGCAGTACACAATCGGAAGTCAAATCTGTCCCAGAAATTTCGAGATAGACCATCCGCCGTCACATTCAACTTCTCCGGCACTAATGCCGCCTGTACCACACAACCCAGCTGACTTCCACGCTGCTCAAGGCTACGGACCATGGTATTTAGCATCTGAGACTTCGTCCCCCCCTTGATGATTCACGTACGACACGACCACCACATTGTCCGAAAGGATTCGTACGACCCGTCCCCTGACCAGGTCTCCAAATATGTCTAGCACTTTTAGCATAGCCAATAATTCTTTCGCATTTATATGCAAGGCAGCCTCCCTGGGCTGCCACCTTCCCTGCGCTTGCGAATCCCCTGTGGCCGCTCCCCAGCCCATGTCCGAAGCGTCCATTGTCACCACTACTGCGGCCTCCACCGAAACCCAGGATTTTGCTACCACCGGGTAACACAGAGTCTTCGCCCATCAGTTCAACTCCATGCAAGATCCTTGTGAGAGGCTTCCTCCGTGCACCCCCGCACGACACCAGGTCGTGTTGCCATCAACGTGTGTGCAACTTGCCGTTCTCCACGGCATACAACAAACTTTCCGCCAGGCCCAACAACCTTTGAAGCTCCTTAACAACAGTGACCGGGTTCCGTTGCATCACTACAACCAATCGTACCATACGAGCTTGTTTTTCAGGTGGTAGCACAAAACGGGCTGATTTGAGATCCAACCTCATACCACAAAACTGCAAAGCCTGCGACGGTACCAGAACACTCTTTTCGTAATTTACGAAAAAGCCTTGTGACGATTAATGTCACTAATGCTATCCATGGTGATGTTTAGACAAATACTCACAGGCAGAGTTGATTCAAGACGTTTAATCTCTTGCTAACGATATAACAGACTGACTCTTACAAAAGATCGCGCGCTTGTCTTCGTCCGGCTTACATTCCATTGCCTCAATGTTCCGCTGCGCGCAAGGTGCACCGCGAACGAGCTTGGACCACCACAGATCAGGGAAATGTACTCGCGCTTCCTCATATTTCTTCCCCCCCCCCCCTACAAAATTCGGGCCACAGCCCCCGTCCCTCCCTGCAGTTCCCGACCAGGCAGCCTACTCGTTCGGAGGGTGCAGCCCTTTTATCGAATATGCACGTTGGGCCGGAATCGCTTTATGCTGCGTGACGAAACCACATTAACTTCATGCTGGCTCATTTTCTCTCTGCACACTCTTTTTTTGAAGGTATAGGCTACTTTGGGTGCAATCCATTTCCTACTCTTGCCGTGTCGCCAAAGCTAAACGTTACTGGAAAGATCACCTTACTAGTCTCATTAATGCCTTATCCCATTTTGTTTTCTCTTGTCACCTGGTCTCCCCCATGTCCCACTCAAACGCGCCGCACCTTCCTATTACCATTCGCTTGCGCACACCAGACAAAGGTACATTACACACATTACACTTGGCAGCTTGAGTCGCTCTAAACACAAAAGCAATAACTACCGCACTTAACACAAATACACTGCTATTGTGCTATCGGCAATGACGCTCATATATTGAGCCACCAATTAAAAGCGAATAAGAGGAACAAAAAAAAACAAGCAAAGGACAAGCATCCCTAGAATAAATGAACGTCAACATGTTTACACTACAATACATGTTGCTGCTACTAAATGCTATCAACGATTAACATGTAATAAAATAAAAAAAAAACGATTGATGGTTATAAGTAATTGCTATAGAGATTCTCGAACGGCAGGTATGGCGATTTGCTAACACCTGCAGCATCCTGGCCGTCTATTACCCGTAATCTCCACTATGTACTATCTTAATTAAAGCTAAAAAGATATATTTTGATAAAATCATTGCAATGAAAACCTAAATGTGTATCTGCTGAAACGATGTAATCGCACCACATGACATAGATGCGGCTATCTACGTGTCTCAGACACCTTCTAACGGCGAGGCTGTTTTTCTTCTACAGTCATCTGTCTACATATAGCCTAAACACCAGCAGGGAGTCCTCCTTCTCCCTCCGGGTACTGCTGCTAATATCTGACCCATTCTAGGACCTCCTCTAATGTGACCCCCTGGTTGACTTCATGAATCACTATCGTCACCAACATGACACACTTGCACAATCACCAACTTATTGTGCTTCGCCCCATCACTAAAACCACTCTTGCTTTGCTTCGCGATCTAACTGAGTCCAGGCTTTTCCGTCGTGATCGTTCGTTCTATCTTTCGTTTCTGCTTGCATGCACCTAACTTCTTCTTGCCTCCACTATTCCCAATCTGGGATTATCAGAAGCAGCATCACATCCAAGTAACCGTCAGAGTCGATTGGTAGGTGACGTATCGGTCTGATACAGTGAAATTCAATTCTTGGTGACGCTAACTGGATGGGGGAAGCCCCTGTGTCTTGTCACGCTATCAGTCGTAGCCATTTCATCGGGCTCAGCGTGGTGAGGTAGGCATGCACGACTTCATACGTTAGCCGGTTCAGCGGTCGTAGCGTGTTTTATGGGGGAAAAAGTAGGAAATAAGGAATCTTTTAAGTCATAAATAAGGAAAAATAAGGAATCTTTCACTAAAAAGTAGGTAAAAATAAGGAACCCCACGGTATAATATCAGGGCTTAATGTGATAAAAGCTACTCGTTTCAAGAGCATTCTTAATTCTAGGCTACCAAATCCAATTTAACAAAAATCTCTTTAATAACTTGATCCCATGGCAACAGCTGGAAAAAAGTAGCTCTTCAAGCTAGACAGCGATGGATCTAGTTTTTTTTTGGGGGGGGGGGCGAGGGGAGCAGGGAACCACCGCCAGACAAGTCTGACATGGTCGTATTTGAGACAAGAATTTTTTAGTAGGCCTACACTTTTTTCTGAACATTTTAAAAGAGTTGTAACTTGTTCTAAAAAAAACAAAGCCTACGCAACCTACCAACAATATCGTAATAATCTCCACCGAGACGTGAAATATAGAAGTATTCTCTTCAGCAAGACTGCAATTCTACTATTTTAACAGTATAGCTCCGTTGGGAAGGGGGGGGGGGGGGGGGTGGAGGATGTAAAAAGGAGTAAAAAACAGAATATATCGCTACTACGCTATTTTTTCATCCTCATCTCTCATTTGATGTTTAGTTTTTGCTAAATAGTCTAACACTCCAAAGTCGTTTGAGATAGTCTTGAAGTGTAGGCCTAAAGGTGCGTCTACACGGGGCGCTATTGACGCGTGACGCCCGCGCTTTTCTTAACGCGCGCTTCGTGCTGACGTTTTTTCATGACGCCTCGTGTAGTTCCACGGGCGACACAATAATCCCCCGCCACAACAACGCGCGTTGATAGCGCGCGCTTTCCCGCGTCTCCATACCGTCCCGTGTGGATGGACGAAACAGCAACAAACTCAACGCGCGCTGACCTCATTTCCCTGTCAACGCGAAGCGCCGGTAGATAGAATCCAGTCTATTTTCTGGCGCTTTGACGCCGCAGTCGTGCCACGAGATTGGCCAGTACGGATCACGTGAACAAAACATGGCGCCTCGACGAAGCCTTCGCTTCGGCAGTTTCGGCGGTGGCAATCAGCAAGGAATCTGAACGATTGACAAAACTAGAGGTGTTAATGAAGCCGTATTTCGCTATAAATTGATTAATTAAACTTAGGCCGACACTCGGTACAATTTGTAGAAGGAAATACGGCCGATTTGGTGCCATTTCAGGTGGCCGAAAGGAATGCCTCTGAACGAAAGCAACAAAAGTGCGGGCACGGAGTGGCTACGGTCAAGGCTGAGGGCTCGCTACGGTAAACGAATTTGATAGGTTTTTGGCAAAGGTATGGGTCAAATAGTTGGCTACAAATCTTCCGAAGAAAGTGTCATTTTTAAACAAATTATATATTACATGGGGTATGGTTAAAGTTTTGTGTCTTCCCAATGAATTAAAACTTAAAAAGTAAACTTTGGCCATGTGTGTTTTTTTATATTTTTCTGTTCTATTTTTTTTACCGTAGTCTCTATACAACAAACAATATGCGTGTGGGGGGGGGGGGGCAGCATGGGGAAAGAAATATCCGAAACGCAGTGGAGTAAGGACTAATTTTTTCAAGGAACTTTGCGCCACTCAACTCTTGTGTTTGGTAGGGGTACAGTTACTTAATTTCCTGCCTAAAGGACCGAAGTCGGAACTATAACAGAATAAATGGGGATAAAATGAGTGTGTAAGAAAAACACGGTATTTTCTTTATCCATTCGAAAATTCATCATTCCCCTCCCTAATTTCTCACTGGAATTAAAGGGCAGAGTATTTTATTTCCCGGCTGTACAGTTACGCAGAATTTCCAAAGGGACAATTTTTTAAAAGTAAAAATCAACCCATCTGTAAAGTTAGGCCGCTTATCGGAGTTCTCTGGAAAATAAAAATTAAAAAAAGCAACCAATAGGTAAAACAAAAAACGAGAAAAGGGTATGGGAAGAAAAGGCACAATGAAAAAAGTAATGGAATACAAAAAAGCAACAGGATAAGAAACGTTAGGATAAGAAATGTTATGAAAGTTGTTAAATGGTGAAACTTCGTGCCCGGCCTGATGAAGTTCATGCTAAGGCATCTCCCCCCCCCCCCCCAACTATAATGACAACGTAGAAATACAAACTAAAAACGCCAAGATAAGTTTTTTTGCCAGTAAAAACAAAACAACGTTAATAAAGCCATTTCCTAGAGAACTCCGTACTCTTCAAGGTGAAATTCGAGGCAAGGCAACTGACGTAACCTAGCCTATAATAACAGCAAACCACGAAAAAAAACCAGCTAAAAACGCCAGGACAGTTTATTTGTCGCGAGGCCTTTTTTCGGCAATTTGTCTCGTCAGCTTTTTTTCCGCACAAGCTGATTTGTATCCCACCCCCCCTTACACTTTAGCAAGGGTTTCATTTTGTCTACATTTCTTCAGTGGTTAAATTTATCTTTGTTTCTTAAATGGTTAAATTAGGCTTGTAAATACTTTTTTGACACCTTTTTTTCTTTTAATTTCATCGTAGTGTTTAGGCCCGTCTTTAAATTTTGCTTGTCATTTTCCGCTAATCTAGGATTCAACTGGCAAAGGATGTTTTGAGGATGTCTACTTTTTTTACCGATTTTTTTATGATTAAAAGGTATTAATCATAAAACTTGTCACATTGTTTAGTTTTTTTTTTCTGGTTTCTTTAAACTGCCTCATGTTTAAAATTTAAACAAGAGACAGTTAAACTGAGGTTATAGCAATTCACAAATTTGAATTTTTCCTATCTAACCCAGCAATGCTTGCTGTATTTAATCCGTTTTTAATTTTTAATTTTAGGTTTATGGTATACGTATTTCACAAATAAACTTTCGTCCACATTTAATAAATTTCCTTCATAAATTCTAGAAGTAAAAAAAAAAAAACCTTCTCTAGTTTATTCCACGTATTTTATATTCCGCATTTTATTTTTTAAGCTGCATTTGTTCATTCTTCGTCGTATTCGTTTTGCTT
Source organism: Lithobius niger (assembly GCA_023313725.1). NCBI lineage: Eukaryota > Metazoa > Arthropoda > Chilopoda > Lithobiomorpha > Lithobiidae > Lithobius > Lithobius niger. Next base: position 127,735 of record JAHWFP010204985.1, on the reverse strand, counting down.
ATCTTTTTCCGTTTACTAAATCTCACTGCAGCACGATCTATTCGACAATCACCACGCGCTTTAAGCGCCATCCACCGGCGGCAAATGATGACGTAGCTCCTACGTTTGAACCACGTGCCCCCAAAATCTCTATTTCTGGCTGCAAAGACGGTGCGCTTCAAAACGCGAGATGCCAGTGCAAATACACGAGGCGTCACGGAGCGCGCGGACAGAAATATGCGGCGTCACGCGTCAATAGCGCCCCGTGTAGACACACCGTAAGCCATAGGAAAGCTCGTTTCGAGCTGGTTAAAATCAGTGGCGTGCACGGGGGGGGGGGGGGGCCGGCTGCCCATGCTCTTTTAGAAAAAATACCCTTTTTACTCTTTTCGTAAAAAAAATATGTCGTATTTTGGTTTTCTGACCCGATAAACGCTCCTGCTGCAACCAGAGAAAGGGTCTAGAGGGCTAGAAATGGCAAAAAGAAGGCCAGGAAAGGGGTAGAAATGGGCATAAAATGTTAAAAAAGAGAGACAAACTGAAAAAAGGGTAAAATAAAAATCTGACGAGCAAAAAAAAAAAGTCTCCAGAAACAATACCTCAGCGTGCCCTTTTACAAACGTTGCCCCTGCCTTCTGGGTGGTCTGTGCACGCTACTGGTAAAAATGGTCTATTGGAATGTTAAAATCGGTCACAATTTCGCGAAAGTACGAATTAAATTTTTGTTGTAGGACCCAAGATCAACACAACAAATTTCGATCCACGATGATTTAAGGAAAAAAAAGGCAGCGGCAGTGTCCATTATAACGTACCCAACGGTAGTGATACATTTTTATTTTTTTAGCAGCACATGAAAAGCTACCGCACGGAAGTGTAGCTCGTTAACTTTCCGAATATTTTCTCGTTGTCGACGCTCTACAAACTCGAAATAACCAAATGTATGACGAAACCATTCTATCGGAGCTGGCTCAGCAAGCTCAACGCACATGGTGACGTAATACAGATCTCACTTAAGGTTTTTAATACTCATTCATTGTATTGAGAACCGAAATTACAAACAGCTATACAACAGGTTTAAACAGTGGAAACATAATAGTAGGCTAAGCACTTATCCAACAATTTATGCTTGGACGATGGACGTTGACGGTAGGCATGTGAAAACGAAACCGTCGCGCAAGATAAGAAACCGGGAGTGATGCTTTTCAACGTGCACGCGCAGAACGCGTCGTTACGTTGAAAATAAGTCAGGGACCGAGTACGCCAATGAAGTTCGTGCCTTACATATTGAACTCAAATATTATACGTTATTTTATTAATTTACACCTAAATTTACAAACAAAATACGCATGGCTGAAAAAAGTAGGGAACTGTACATCTGAAAACAGGAAAAAAGTAGGAGAATAAGGAATTAGAAATTAATTAGAAATTAGAAATTAATTAGGAATTAGCTCCCCCAGCTTACCCAAATCCAGTTGCAAGACATGGTAAGGTTGCGGACGTAGTTCGTCTCGTCAACAATTGGACGCCTAAAACTGAAATCAACAGTTTCCTTAAGATTTTTGAACGTACAATGACTAGTCAAAAGATTCCTAGAGATCAATGGGTCACGGGACTCCAACCCCTCGTCGGTGAGGTTTTCATTAAAGTTTGCGATCAGCTAACAGACGCTGAGATGCAAGACTATGATTTAGTAAAAAGTAAAATACTTGCCCGTTTTGTTCAGACTAAAGAGTCGGTGCAAACACAGTTTCGTTCTCTAGAGAAAGAAGCTGATCAACAATTTTTTGACTATGCATTTGAGTTAGAAACATTGTTTACTCGTTGGTTAGCTTTGGCTAAGGTTAACCGGGACTATGACAAACTTGTCAATTTAATGCTTTTGGAACAATTCTACAAAGCATGCCCTACCCAACTTACGAAATGGATCCCGGATCAAATTAAGTTAGGGACGTTGGCTGAAGCAGCCCAACTTTGTGACGAGTTCACAACCCGCAATAAACAGATTGCTACCGAAGCTGCCACTCGTGCAGCCAAAACACAGCCCATAGCTGTAGCGTCGAACCAAGGTTCTAAACCTACTGGTCAACAGCGTGGTCACAACTGTAACCACAACACGGCAGCTAATCCGGCCGGATCTGTCCGTGTAAACGCAGAAAACCCTGGAAGGAACCCTGCCATAAACATTAGTGGTAGTGAAAAAACTAACCCTAATCAAGATAGAGTTAGGCGCTGCTACGTGTGTGAATCTCCCCATCATTTTCGTAGTGAATGCCCCGAGCTTAACTCGAAACCCCAGCAAGTTAATGCATGTTTCCCAGTAGGGAAAAATGCCAGTAAAATTCTTAAGGCTAGTACTCTGTCCGGTACCATAGGGAAAAATAAAATTAATATTTTATGCGACTCCAGAAGCACAGTTTCGCTAGTTAGCGCCAAGCTCGCCAGAAATTGGCCACGCTTAAAGCGTAAGATTAAATGTAAAACTGCCTTGTGTAGTGAAGTGTTTACTTTAGATCAGGTAAATCTCAGGCTAAGGTTAGATGATGGCACCGTGTTAAAAACAGTAGCGTGCATTACACCGGTCAACAATTCGTTCTACGATGTCGTTTTGGGCGTGACAGGATTAGAATCATTAACCAAACAGCGCAGACCAGTAATCGCCACGCCCCGTGATTTTTCTTCAGTGCCAGCCGAGGTGGCTACGCCCCCCGTCAGAAACGGCCCACGTCAATCAAAGAAACGTAAGAGCCGCCGTAGACAAACCAGCCCCGCGGGATTGGTCAAGCCCAAACCCCCGCAGTGCCTTCACCAATCGTTGTTAAGTCCTCAAGCGCAGACGAAAGGGGTGTGCTGAAAACTTCAGAAGTCAACCCATTACGAGATAATGAGACCCAAGCCCCCTCCCTTGACCAATGGATGGACTGTCGCCATCTTTGTTGGCGTAAACAAGCAACGAAAAATGCGTTGAACCTGCCTCCTACAGGCATAATAAAACGAAGTTTGTCAGCTAGTGATATAAACAAAAGTTTAGTCATGTCAGATAGACCCAAGGTTAGCGAGTTTAACTTTGACGAATGGCTTAAGTTACGTGAGTTAACTTCCCCCAATCTTAAGTTGGAAACAAGAAATTTAAAGGTTGGTAGTAAAAGTGTTCCCCCTATATGCTTTGATTTTTTCCCAGAGTTTGGTAAAGTAAAGTTGCCTGAATTTTAATCTAATTTAAAGTCAGTGTGTTAAGCAAATAATAAACTTAAACATAGTTTTCCCAGCCCTTTTTTTGGTTAAAAGTAGGACCGATGTTTTAGTGTCAATTCTATGTCAGTCTAGGGTGGAAATAAATGCATTTATTATGGCTCTAGCACTGAATTGGTGTTTCCAATAAAACGAAGGTTTAATACCTAACCTAAAGTAGTTTTCTCTAAATTAGAGTTTTTTTCTTGTTACAAGTAAACCGGAAATCTAACAAAGTAAATTTCCCGTGCATGTTTTCTTTAAACAATGAGTAGTTTGTCGCTACAACCGTAGCTCCGTCTAGGAGCAACCAAACCTAAAATAGTGTATTTGTTGAATTTTAAATCTTAAAACTTCAGAATCTACTGGACAAACCTGGAAAGCATCTAGTGAATGTTGCGGCATCAAGGCAGCATTTTCGTTAAACATTTAATTGTTAAACGTTTCGTTTCAGTACAAAATTGACTGAAAATTATTTTTACCTGCATTTTTAATTTTGTCATTTCGGTCAGTTGAGAGCTCATCCTTAAGTAACTCTCAGTTAATTCTCGTTTTGGCCTTCACACCGAAATTTTAAGTGCCTATGCTTTACTCTTTTTGTCACTATCAACGTCTCCCTATGTGGGAGAATATTGACAAAGACTGTAACGACACTGATTAAATATTCATTAGGAATGTTCTACGAGAGTTGCAATCTGTCCCCGGTTGGCTCTTCTTTAAGTTTTACGCGAAATGGTTTTCTTCCCAAAAAAAACCGTCTGTCTCACCTCTGAGTGCGAAAGGTCAACTCTGTCGTTAAAAGGTTGTTAGTTTTTATCCACAAAACTTCCCAGTGTTGTATTGTTATGTTTGAGTTATGGGTCTTATCGCAAAATCCTTCAGTGTCAAATTGCCTATGTAAACAAGTTGTTTGGTAACCTAAAACCATCCTAGTGGTATTAGTTGCTGTTAAATAGAGCCGGTGTTCTATCACGTGTTCACAGAATATTCTCTTCTAACCGCTATCGCAGCCTAGGTTGAGGGTGGACGGCAAGGTGTTTTTGGCCGTCACACAGAAAAAAAAGACGCGGCAATTGGACATAATCCGGACTTGTACGAACGATTAAGTGGCGGGACGCCTCATTTGACAGTATTCTTTTACAAAAACCCTAACTTTGTACTTTCACTTTAAAACTAGTGTGTTTCTTGATAAATGTCTTTTTGCCCCATTTTCAAATACTTGTACGATATTCCTGCACCAAGCAGCGCGGACAGTATTTAGTTAATGGCTGCAAAAACATTATTTTCTATGTGTAACTTTTAATTTTACTTAAAGTTCTCTGAGCCACAAAAACGTTGGTCCCCCAAAAACACAAAACGGCGAAGTCAACATTTATGTAAACTGTGTACTTTATTTCTTGTCAATTTTTATATATAATATTTTGGCGGTCTTGTGTTTTTGCATATCTTGTGTGCACTAACCTTTCCATTATAGCTTTTATTCCGAGTTCTCAAGAACCCCGAATAAAATCCTGCGTCCGGGGGCGTGTAAACGAGCGCCACCGAAAAACGCCTGTTTTTCAAGAAAATTTAAATTTTTTTTCTTGAGGCATCCAAAATGCCTCGCCGAGGCACATCTGGCCGTTTTTTTGTTAATGGACAGAATCACTCCAAATTTTCAACATCTATAGCTTGCTCAAATACAAGATGCTTGGGGAAGCCCAAATCCGGACTTTCCACCAGGAAGTACCAGTAATTCACGTTTGAAGATCACCCCAAAACCACATCGCACCTTCAACATGGCCGCCATTGCTGTTATTTGAACTCTGTATTTATGTACTTTTATTACTCTTATTTTCGGGCATAAAGCCCAAACTCTAGCTTAGTTGTATTTTAGGAGAAAGGCACTGAACCATGTGTGCATATACTGACAACCATTTTGAAAGTGTGATATTTTTTATTGTGTTTGAACGATCGCAACTACTATGAAAAATTTCCACTTGGATCAAACATTGTCCGTTAACTTTATGGTTCAAACCTCCACTTTAACTTTATGCGTTTTAGCATATAATTAAACTAAACTATTTATTCATTTATTTAGCCTTTTTATAATAATCTTTTGCCCCCAGAAACGCTACCATAGGTCCAAACGTATAAACATATTACGACCTGGCATTCTACCGGACACGAATTTTTCAGTGTATATATGTTTATTTTAGTTCTCCTCTTAGCCCGACTTGACCCAACCAAATGCTACTGATAGCTTGAACTACTATTAAAACCAAAAGAATTCTTACAAAGATCTGTTTCCATGCAATTCCGAAAGTCAAACTGTGCAAAAACTTCGAAAACCCCTATTTTTGCCCCCCTCCCCAGCCAAAACTAGTTGTGGTGTTTAACACTGCAGTTTACCGTTAAAAGCTTGTTTAATTTAATAGTAATGTTCTCTGCATTACCCAAAGCCAAGTATCAAGCTTTAACAAGAGCCTAGTCACGTTACAAACATGTAAATATTCAATCCGTAGCCAATAGTACAAAGTAAAGGCCCATTTCCGAAAGTTCAAATGAGTAAAACTCAAAACAGGCCTATCTTTTTCCGTTTTACATGTTCCTACTCTTTCAAACGGCTCTGCACCCAGTCCCTTTGTTCAACCGACTTCTCCTCCCACTTTCCATTGTTCTCGAGGCCCACAGCCAATCAGACCACCGTAGCTACCCCGCGAGTCCGCACTTACTTCCGGTAGCACAGCTCACAGATCTCAGGCTAGAGAAGGGTCACGCCAGTCGGGAGTGGAGACGCCATGTCCGGGGAATGCCATGCCGGGCACGATGGTAGTGGTTCGTATGTTTGTTGTTAGCTTTTGAAAATTTAATTTAGGACCCCCCAAGTCTAAATTTTAGTTTAAATTCGTAACTTAAACTCTCTCTAGCTAGGGAATATTATGGTGGTGACGCCTGTAGCGGCATCTTAGGTTTCTCACCCCATAACGTCAGAGTGGTTCTCTTACTAAAAACCAAAATCTTTCTTAGTTGTTTTAAACTTTAATTCAAATAACTGACGGTTTGATCTTTGTGTGGGATTCATTGGTTATTCACTCCAGACGGACTTTATAAGTAGCCGAGGCTTTTATAATTTGAGGAGTTGACTTGTAAACAGTAACTCTGGGAGGTTTAAGGTTTTATCACTTAGAAACAAAACTGTGAAACGGTTGATCTTTCATGCGTGTTTGAAACATACTGCTTGATAGATTGTAACCAGCCTGGGCTGTTCAATCTTGCGGACGACTCTGCGGAGCGTTCAGTATTGCTTTTTCTATTCGAAAAATTAAGTGGATGTTTTATTCTGAAACACAAACGTCGTTTTAGTAAAAACTTGTGAAAACGAATTACATGTTGTAAATTCAAACTAGTGCTTTTTAAATACTTTATTTCAAAAGCTTCCGTGCAAACTAAATGTAAAGTGTATTTTTTATATTCTCTGTTGTTATAATAAAAACCAGGAGTTTTTAACTTCAGTTCGTTTGCTAGTCGATTAACTGTTTAAGTGTAAATAAATATGTAAACCATTTTTAGTTTAGCTCTTGATAAACGGTTAAATTTCCATCGCTGGTGGCAGCAAAATTTACCAGCAGTATTAAGGTTAGGCCCCTTTAATTTAGGACCCTGCGCTCCATCCCCCATGCTGGGACAGTAGCCCTTGCTGTGCTTATGCCGTAAAAGTCGCAATAATCACCGCAACACCTTAAGCTGAATCTCCGTGTCAAACCAGGAAACCGGAGGCGCTACAAGCACCTGAGCCGTCGTAGCGTCCGCCGTTACAATATGTCATCTAAAAAAATCTGTTAAAAATTCACTAAATACAGTTAGTATTCGAGAATGAGCATAATTGTGAAAAAAACGTGAAAACTGCGTTGAGAACTCTTGAAGTAACATTCGAAAATGGTAAAACATGATTTAAAAAATGCCTTCTAGGACAAGCACAAGGCAAGAGGTCATGTCTCCTCAAAAAAGCTGGATTCACTAAGTTATAATCTTTCGCAACTATACCTAAAAGCTAGTTCCTATCCTGAAGGCACGGGTTGTTTAGTAGCCCACCCTGCTATGCCAACCCTGTCATACAAAGCTTGTCCTGTTTTTATTTTGTTCTCTGTGTCGAAGCTCCATGGTACAATAAATTCGGTATTCACTTGCTGGATCTGTCTTTGAATTGACGCGAGATGAGGGCCAGGGACCAGCGCACCTGGTGATAACCGCTTGCCCTAAGACGCTCCATTTTTTTTCCGTGCAGAAGTGAATAGCTCAAACAGAGTTTGCATTACTTTGAAAAAAAAACTAATTAATTTTCTACGACGCACTAATAAAACAAACATAAAAATATATAGTACTGTTATTAAGTTGAATCGTAATTAGCTTTATAGGATACCATCGATATCAGTAATAATGGCACCGCCACAACCTTACAATCACCTTAAAATTGGGTTTATTTTTAATTCTGTTTGAGAGCCTCCACCTCATTTTATATTTGAGCCACCTTACATTCAGGCACTGGGATATATTTTTAATTTTTTTTTTCATTCTCTACGTAGCCTACCTGTGCATCCTACTGGTATAACGTGCTCTGGAATATTCTGCAGAAATGTTGATGATGTTGGGGGAGGTGGTTTAGTTGACAGGAAAAGACTAGAAATAAAATAAAATGAATTACCTTTTAAAAAGTTTGAATCAGACAGTTACATGAAACTGTATACGTGAAAAGAAATCAATATTCGCTCACGGATACAGATCTCAAGATAGACTGTTTTGCCCTTGTTTGGGATCGTCAGTAGAGAATACCCTGAATAGGAGAGTAGGCACCTTGCTGGGGGTAATTTAACAAGCACTACAACCAGACTGGCTTCAAAAAGCTAAAAAGCAGAAACTACGGCTTGTATCGGGCTCCATTTAGGCTTATTAATGGCACAAAATACCAATGTTCGGGTCGAAACTTTGATTGACACTATGGTTTTTATAGTTTGGCTGCTTATCATAGTGACTCATCAACAATTACGCACCACCAAACGAGTTCCAGTTTCTTCTAAACTAGCAAAATTTCTATCTTCATCAGGCATGAGCTATGAGACATACGCACATAGTCTTCTCACACATGAGAAGACTGTTTGTGCGTGTGTGTGTCTCATAGCTCATGCGTGATAGTTTGAGTGTGCGTGTCTCCTAGCTCATGCCTGATGAAGATAGAAAAGTTGCTAGTTTAGAAGAAACTGGAACGCTTTTGGTGGTGAGTAATCGTTGGTGAGTTATTTCTAATGGCAGTTGATCACTTGAAATCAAGCTGCTCTTACCCATAGAAATCTATACACACACTATTTTGCCCTTGTTTAGGCTCATTGGCAGATAATACTCTGTGGATGAGAGCATAGGCACCATGGTGAGGGGTAATTTAACAATCACAAAACTGGACTGGCTTCAGCAACCTATAAAGCAATGGGACCCATTCACTGAATATTAGGCACTCACATTTAGGCTTATTAATCGCAGTTGATCACTTGAAATTAAGCTGCTTACACCCATAGGGATCTCTAGACACTGTTTCACCCTTGTTTGGGCACGTCAGTAGAGAATATTCTGTAGATGAGACTATAGGCACCTTGCTGGGAGTATATTAACAACCACACAAGCTTGATGAAGCCAGTCCAGTTTTTCACTTGTTAACCCTTTTAAGACTAAAATTTGCACTTTAAAATTTAACTGACTTATAGAACAAAATATCATAGCTTCTCACCCACTTGAAGTACTGGAAAGAAATGAGTGTCATTTTTTTCCGTTAATGTAATATGCAATAGGATATGGCATTCATATCCCATTTTTTAGTTGAATTGGGTGGAAGTTTTTGATCTGACCAGTAGAAAAGCCGTTTATTTAAAATAGCGGGTGCATTTGGGCACACACTTCCCTAAAGGGTTACATTACCCAAGGTACCTAAGCTCTCATCCACACAGTATTCTTACTGGCAAGCTCAAAAAAGGGCAAAACAGTCTGCCTAGAGAACTTTACGGGTGAGAGCAACTTAATTTCAATTATCACCTGCCATTAATTGGCCTAAATGTGGGTACCTAACATTCAGTAGAATGGAGCTCCATACAAGCAATAGTTTCTGCTTTTTAGCTTGCAGAAGCCTGTCAGGTTTTGTGCTTCTTAAATGACAAAGAAATTTACTATAAGACTTAAAAATACAAAATGCCAGCTGCCATCGGCTGATTTTTGCATTTTATTCGCGTAAAGCTGTGTTACCCTAGAGAATTTAGGTTGTTTGTATCCGGCCAGCTCGGTTACCCAAACGCGCATGCGCACCCCACCTACAAAAGCGCCAGTCACGAAATGACGCCATCTTTTGTTCTCTCTCGAAATGTCAAGGTGGTGACTTAAGAGGCGAGGTAAGCTGGATGAAGGTAATGTATATTTTCATAGGCAATAGAAACAAAAATCAGCCGGTGGCAACCAGCATTTTTGTCTAACTGCCATTCGAATATATAAATTAAATATAAATTTTTGCACTTACAGGTTGACCTCGTAAAATTTGATGGTGGCCACCAACTTGGCGAGTTCCCTAGGGTTCTGAGCTGGCTAATCCTGAAGTTACAATTTAGAGTCACAATTCCGAGAATTATGGAGAATATTACCGTAAATCGTGTATTAATAGCCCAGTTGAAGCTAAAGCCCACCCCATAAAAGGCTGTAAAGTCAAAATCATGAAATAGTGGAGGTAAAGCCCACCCCTCAAATTGCCATTTTTCTACGAAAAACTACCTAAAAGTTATATGATGTGAATAAAGATAGTACTGCGTGCTATGTTTACTGGCCCCCTTCTCCCTCTCTGTAGTAATAGTGGACTCTTCCTTTAGCTTCTAGCACCTGCACAAGGCCTGAGTATCGCTCACTAAGCCTCCTCCATTCTTCAAGCAATTAAAAGGATGTAAAAATTGGTCTTTTAGAGATTGTTCAAAAGCTTCGAATTTTCTGTAATAGATGTCCAGAAAGGTTAGAAAATTGATAATGCTTGATTTAAAGCCCACCCCCCTATTTTTGCCAAATTAACTGCATAAGCCCATGGGCGTTTAACCCACGATTTACGGTACCGCTAAACTTAATAACGAAGATACTTTCAATGTCTTGCGAATTTTCAATGGCAAACTGCCATCTTTCTCAGGCACTTTTGACAAAGTATCGGCCTCTTTACACCTACATCATCTGCTCGAATTCGTTTGGTTCCGCTCCTCGCAGCCTCCCGTATTTCGTGGGCAGCGCGTCCACTAGCTCGTCAAGCTTCCACTGTCGGCCAACCTGTTGTTTCAGGTCCCTTCCAATGTTTTCAACCCGGGGACATGCAGGCCCTTGAATGTTCATCAATGACGCACCTCCAATTTCATGCAATCGTATAGCTATCGATTCTAAGCATCTCAGATGCCTGTCATTCTTCGAATTTGAAGTCACCAACGTCTCAGCTTTCTCCCATCCAATACTATGCTTAGACTCCATGCAGTGAGCTGCGATGCCGTTGTCTTCCTTCCCGTTTCTTACATTGGCCATGTGTTGCCCCATTCTCGTCCTGACTCTTTTCCATGTCTCTCCTATATATACGGCATCGCAGTCTCCGCATGGTATCTTGTAGACGCCTTCACGAACATTCTTCACCCTTCAGTTTTTGTGTCTTCTTCAGCATTCTTCCTTCATTTTCCCTCTTCTTCCTCATCCTTCCTTTCGTCAGTTTTTTTATGTTATCCGTGTTTTTAAGGTAGGTTGTAAAGCCGCACTTGTCCAACACCCGCTTTATTGGTTCACTAACCCCTTCGGGTATTGGACAAGTGCGGCTTTACAACCTACCTAAAAAACACGGATAACATCAAAAACTGACGAAAGGAAGGATCAGGAAGAAGAGGGAAAATGAAGGAAGAATGCTGAAGAAGACACAAAAACTGAAGGATGAAGAAATGATGGGAGGAGTGAAGAATGTTCGTGAAGGCGTCTACAAGATACCATGCGGAGACTGCAATGCCGTATATATAGGAGAGACAAGGAAAGGAGTCAGGACGAGAATGGGGCAACACATGGCCAATGTAAGAAACGGGAAGGAAGACAACGGCATCGCAGCTCACTACATGGAGTCTAAGCATAGTATAGGATGGGAGAAAGCTGAGATGCTGGCGACTTCAAATTCGAAGAATGACAGGCTTCTGAGATGCTTAGAATCCATAGCCATACGATCGCATGAAATTGGAGGTGCGTCATTGATGTTCATTCAAGGGCCTGCATTTCCCCGGGTTAAAAACATCATTAGAAGAGACCTGAAACAACAGCTTGGGCGATATTGGAAGCTTGACGAGCTAGTGGACGCACTGCCCACGAAATACGGGAGGCTGCGAGGAGCGGAAGTTAATGAATTTGAGCAGACGATGTTGGTGGTTAGAAATTCGTAGCAGACGATGTAGGTGTAAAGAGGCCGATACTTTGTCAAAAGTGCATGAGGAAGATGGCAGTTTGCCATTGAAAATTCGCAAGATATTGATAGTGTCTTCGTTGTGAAGTTTAGCGGTAATATTCTCCATAATTCTCGGAATTGTGACTCTAATTTGACGAACTTTCACAGTAATATGACGAGCGTTGTTTTCACTGAAGTTACAAACTCCCTGAACGTTGAAGAGAAGAATTTTTTTTTTCTTTTTAAATTTTTAAAGGGTTATACAGGCCTTTTTTGGGTCCGTTTATTATTACTATTTTTAGTTCAGTGGGGTAATGAAAGTTCCTCAGTTAGTTGAGAAGTATGATGGAAAATTGTTTACCTGATTTTGGTCAATCGGATTAGACCTTGGTTCCAGGTGGGTTGAGATGCTATTGTTGTGTAAATTTTCCTTTTCCCAGGTTCTTTTTACTCCTTTCATATTTTAATCATTTCTGTTTCTGATTCGTTGGGTTTGATGATGTTGGGGTCGAAAAGTAGAGTTGAAAGAAATTCGGACCGAGATGATCATTTGAAAAATCGAAAGGCCGTTTTACTTATAATCACAAAAAAACTTACAAATCTAAGATCCACAGTTCAAAATGTACAACCAAAATTGTTCACGCTTCCACTAAAACTTGCGAACTTTCAACAACACTTGTACTGGTTGTGTTCCTCAGGCAACAGGCTAAGAAACTGACACCATATTGTCTACACTCCAGCACTGCACAACTCCAACTGTTATGCAGCCTACCTTCATATGTATACTGACGTTACCTAGCAGCAGCGTGTTGTATTAGAATGTTGGCTTGAATAAACGCATTCGTACATGTGCTTGTGTATACATCAGGCATCTACACTTAAACATGGTGGTAGCGGTAAACTTTACAGTAAGTTTTAAAGAAACCAAGCCCTCTGGTAACTAAACTATAGCCTATTCAAAGATTTCCATATGAGTAACAGTCAGATATGACAATTTGAGCCAAGCCTGTGTATCCAACATGGCAAACTAGCACCAGTGAGAGGCTTGCTGCTACCAAAACCATTTGAGACAGAAGGAAATACATCTCAAAATTGGAAGCTATTCAACAGTAAGTGGAATAATTATGCCATACTGACCCATTTTTACATCCAGCCTGAACCTTATAAAGTTGCTTTACTTCACACTAGTTTGGGAGACGATGTATGAAACTTCTAGGGGGGGGGGGGGGAGATGAGGCTTAATGGCGCGTCGACAGCTTGGTCATTAGCGCCAACCTCAGTCACAGTGCAGTGGTCCGGGTTGCCACTGCACCACACTAAACTAAACTTCTAGGTGGTTTTGATTTTGGAACTCCTGAAAAACAATGAACAGTCGACGAAATACTTGATAAATTTGAACTGTTTACTGTAGGACAAATTAATGAAACATTTGAGAGGGCAGTCTTTAATAAAAGATCGCAGAATGATGGATAATCGTTTGATTTGTTCCTAATTTCGTTGCGTACTTTCATAAAAACATGCAATTATTCCCAGCCTGTCAAGACTCTCTGCTGCGGGACAAAATAGTTGTGGGGATTAGAGATGGGGAAACTCACAAGGACTCGTCAACATTAAAGATTTACCTTTGGAAAAATGCATTGATATTTGCAAAGCGGCAGATAAGGCTGGCAGGAAGGGGACGGTGCTACGCTCTGAAACAGTGCACAGAACAGACAAGAAGACCAAGACAACCAGTAGAGGGTAATCGGTAGACTCGAACACGAAGAAGTGTCGCTATTGCGGGGAGTGTCATCAGTTAAAAAAAGAACTCCGTCCAGCCGGGCAGCAGAAGTGCACAAAGTGTGGAAAGTTGAACCACCTAGGAAAGGTGTGTTTGGCAAAAAACAACGATACAAAGAGATCGGACGCGTACACAAAGTGACAAAAAGAAGTAAATCACATTGCTACGGACTCTGACTCGGAAACTGGATCTGACAGCGAGGATGATATTAATAACACGTGAGTCAGAGTGGTTGGCGCTCGTGGGACCTGATCAAAAGAAGGAAGCTAAATGTTCCATGCTTATAAATCACAAGTGTGTGGTCATACAAATGGGCATGAGAGCGACTGTTGATTTGCTACCTCGAAAATATGAGGACAATCCCAAGGAGATAAGGCCATCCAAGAAAATATTGAAAATGTGGAATCACTCGGAGATGAAACCAGTGGGTGAGTGGGTAGATACACAACATTGGTTACATATCCAAAAAGCGGGAATCCTGTAGAGTTCATAGTTGTCGAGGATGGACAAACACCAATTCTTCAGCTAGCCACACGTGAGATAATGAATCTGTTGGCTATCCGAGAACATAACATGAAACACGTAGCTAACATTGCTGAAGCAGTTTTTGACAGAGGAGTCTTTGTGGACAAAATAGCGAAGCTACCCGGAAGAGTCAAACTGAAGATAAACCCAGAGGTGGTGCCAGTCATTTCAGCACTTCGTCGAACACCAATTGCCCTAAGGAAAAAACTAAAGTACGAGCTACGCCACTTACAAAATTGTGGCATATTGGTCCCTGTTACGGAACCAACAGATTGGGTCAACCAATACGTCATAGTTCCCAAGCGGGATAGCGATATTTGGCTATGCCTGGACCCTCATTACCTCAATAAAGTGTTGTTAGCAGAACATTATACATTACCAACGATTGATGATATGGTGCATGAGCTAGCGTACTCTGATACATATTTTAAGTATGATGTGCACTTTGCCTCCCTTTACGTGGAACTGGAAGAAGAATCAAGTTATCTGACATTTCACATGCCGTTTTGGGCATTTTCAATCGCTTCGGTTACCATATGGACTTTACGTAGCACCAGAGATTTTTCAGAGGAAGCTGCGTGAAGTTGTGAAAGGTTTAAGCGTGGTAGTGGATGTAGCTGATAAATGATAACATTGAGGCACATATCGAGGGAGATCAACAACACGACCAATGTTTTGAAGAGTTTGTCAAGAGAAGTAAAAGCCTAGGAATTTACCTAAACCCGAAGAAATTGCAATACAAGCCTACTTCATTGACATTCCTAGAGCACCAACTGTCTAAGCAGGGAGTTGTAGTGGACTAAGGCAAAAGCAATCGCGGAGTTTCCCACTCCAAACACAGTTACAAAACTGAAACGATTTCTCGGCATGGTTAACTTCTTTGCACAATACATACCTCGACGTGCACATAGGGTGGAGGCACTTCACATCTTGCTTAAAAAGGAAGTGACATGGAATTGGTCAGCACCACAGGAACAAGCGTTCAGTGATATCAAGAAAACTATTGTACAGCAAACTAAAATAACACTATTCAACCTTTCCCAGAGTACTAGAGGTTGATGCCCGGCGTGAGAGGAGCAATTTACCAAAACAACAAACCAGTGGCGTTCACAAGCAGAATGCTGTCAAGACAGAAAGAAGTTATGCTCAAATCAAAAAAGAACTCTTAGCTATCATGGTTGGATTGGAAAAATTCCACCATTTTCTGTTTGGCAGACACACCACGATCATAAACCACTGGTGTCAATCATAAAGAAGCAGTTGTGCAAGGCACCAAAGCGTCTACAGCCCCTCTAGCTACAAGGACGTCATTATTCTATTAACTTGAAGTGTGTGCCACTGTGCCAGGAAAAAAACTTCAGGTAGCAAATATACTTTCAAGGGCGCCCATTCGACCAGAGTCGAGAGACCACAGAAGTGTCGATGTGGATAAAGTTTACTGTGTACAGTTCCTCCCGGTGTCAGACATTTTTTGCCCATTATTAGGCATCATACAGAGAGAAGCTCTCCAGGAGGTCATACAGCACACTCTGAAGGGATGATCAGGACAAAAAGGAGACTTTCTCCAGGCACAACGCAGTACTTCAGCTACAGAGTTGGCAGTGACAAACGGAGTACTTATGACAGGCGTCCGCGTGGTGATACCACCAGCTTCATTACGTTCTGACACTAAGAAGAAAATTCACGCAGGACACCAAGGAGTTAATGCTTGCTTAAGGAGAGCTGGAGAGTTCTGGCAGGGAATGTCGGCTGAAATACGACAGTTTGTAGAAAGTTGCAATACACGTACTTCACTCGCCCCAGTCAGCAACAAGAAACACTCGTGATGCATGAGCTACCACCGGGGCCATGGCTCAAATTGGGCACAGACATATTCACGATCAACAGACGTAACTATGTGGTGTTAGTGGACTACTTCAGTGGGCTCACTGAAGTGTACTAACTACAAGACACACTGGCAACCACGGTGATTAGCAAATTGAAAGCGCATTTTGCTCGATATGGGTCCCCACTTCAGTTAGTTAGCGATGGTGGCAAAGGACATGGCAAAGGTACATGGCAAAGGAGTTCAAGAAGTTTGCAGAAACTTGGGGATTTCAGCATGTCATCTCCAGTTCTGGCAGTAGCCAGTCGAAAGGTCAAGTAGAAGTGGCAGTGAAGATCATAAAGATGCTCTTCCAGAAATGCTACAAGGCTGACGAGGATCCCTACTTAGGACTCCTGTCAGTAAGCAACACAATCACAGAGGGCTTTGACGGCAGTCCCAGCAGGAGGCTGTTGGGAAGAGCGACGCATACAAGACTCCCAACAAAACTGTCGTTGCTTAGCTTTAATTCTCCAAGCCTAGAGCAAACGCATGCAAAGCTTGTTGACCGACAGCAAGCAGTAGCTGTGACGGCAGATACTCATTGCAAAGATTTACCAACCATATCGGAAGGAAAGAGAGTGTGGCATCAGTCCCCAAGGCATGACAAGGAGGGGTACACGCCTGCCAACAGCCAAAGCACTAGATATCACACCGTAGGCTGGAAATTGAAACCGACAATGGCCAACACTTGGTTCGTAACCGGCGTTTTCTTCGACCTGACAAGGGACAAGCGGCTGAACGCCCAGAGGATCAACTGGGGACCCCGACGACATTGGACTACAAGAAGGTCAAGTCCACACAGAAAAGGCCCACGAATCTCAGAGAGTGAAGACGGTGGTGACGGACAGCCAGACACAGTGCAAACTAAACATAAACGATCGGGAAGAAGAGTCAAGTTACCGATCCAAATAAATCGGTAGTAGTCTGGGACAGTCAGATTGAAAAGAGTGTTTTACTAACATACTAAGCATTTTTAAGTATATTTGCAGTTGTTGTTAGCAAGTTGTCACACTTTCGGTATGAGGAGGAAGATAACCTTCATATGTATACTGACATCACCTAGCGACAGCAAGTTGTATTGGAATGGTGGCTTGAATAAACGTATTCGTTCATGTGCATATGTATATGGCAGTCATCTACACTTAACACCAACAACTTTCCTGCTGTAGAGTCAGACATTTGACTTCCCTTCCGAACCACAGCTGGCTTTGAGTCAGGTCTCAGTGCTGCTTATCTTGGTCAAGATCTTGACATTCTTGTTCGTGATTTTCCCTCTCAGTTGGTGTGAAAAAGGTACAAATATTCTGTCATCTTGCCTTGTAACGGCGGATGCTACGACGGCTGAGGTGCTTGTAACGCCCCCGACATCATTGGTTGACGAGTACTTCTTAGCATCAAGTTTTGGTGGTTATTACGACTTTTTACGATAATAAGCACAGCATGGACTACAGTCCCGGCATGGGAATGAAGCGTCGGTGTCCTAACTATAGGCCTAACCTTAATGCTACCGGTATTTATCACTGCCACCAACGGTGGAATTATTTTAATTGTTTAAAAGCATAAAGCTAAAAGGGCTGCATAATAGTTTACACTGGGAACAATTAACCCACAAGGGAACGAACCTGAAGTTTAAAACTCTTGGTTTTTATTTAAAACATCAAAAAATGAAAATACACACTTTTTACTAGTTCACTAGTTTTGGGCTTTTACAAGTTTGAAAAGGAATAACACTTGAATTCACAGTAAAATTCGTTTGAACAAGAACAATTTTGTTAGTTCTTAAAAACACTTAAATTTCGATTAGAAAAAGAAGATTTTTTTCTTGGGTTCCAATCCAGGAATACCCAGCAAGCTGAACCGCGTCCACTAAGTTGCAACTATATGTGACAACTATTTTTGAAGTCGTCCAATAGTTATTTTTCCCCTAATCCACGAAGATCAAACCGTCCCTTTGTTTACATTTAAGTTTGTCAAAATGAACAAAGAATGAACTTGGCTTTTTAGAAAGAGATGCCTACTCTAACTCTGAGGTTAGAAAGAGTGCAGCGAGTGTTTACCAAACTTCTCCCAGGGTTCCGAAATATACCATATGCAGCCAGACTGAATAAATTGAAAATTGATTCTTTGGAACTACGCCGGGTAAAAGCCGACCTGTCATTCACATATTGTCTGTTGCATGGTCTCCTGGATTATGATCCATCTTTTTTCTTTGATGTTAATAGAGAAAGGCGGACCAGGGGTCACTCCCTGAAATTGGTTAAGAAACCCTTCAGATTAAACTGCAGAAAATACTTTTTTGTAAATCGGGTCATTAATGTTTGGAATGCTTTACCTGATGATGTTGTCACGGCACCCTCTATAAATTGTTTTAAATTCAGACTAAATAAGTGTAACCTACTACCATACATATCAGACTATTCCTAATGTTATTTTTGCTATATTGTTGTACAGATATTTCTATCTAGCTATATGTATTTGTTATCACTTAATGTTGGTAAGATATAAGCGGTTTCTGGTAAAAGCCCTATCTTACCATTTTGCTAATTTACTCGGCAAATAAACTTTTTATTATTATTATGGAAGGTGGGTTGCCAGAAATGCTAATGGCTTACCAACCATAAAGACTACAAGCTAGAAGTTAGTTTAAGTTAAACTATAATTTTAGAATTGGGGGGTCCTAAAGATAAACTTTTAAGCAAAAACTAGTTTCATACGAACCACTACCATTTTTGCCCGGCATGGCAACCACGGACGTGATATCTCCACTCCAGACCGGCGTGACTCTTCTAGCTTGTGAGATCTGTGAGCTGTGCTGACTGAGCTGTAGAGGTTGGGCAACTGTGGCTTTTTAAGCTGGAGCAGCAGATTTTGGTTGCAAAAGCGCAGACACCGAGGAGAGCTGCGGGGGTCTGATTGGTGGAGGGCCAGGAGAACAATGGCAGAGCAAAGGGTTTTGGTGCAAAGCCGTTTGAAGGAGTAGGGACATGTAAAGATAGGCCAAATTGAGTTTAACTCAAGTGATCTTCGGGCAAAGGCTTTTGCATTAAAATATTGACTATGGATTGCATATTTACAGGAGTACTTTGTGAAATGGCTCTAGTTAAAGCTTAGTAGTTTGGCTTGGGTAATGAATAAATCACTACTATTAGATTTTACAAGCTTTAACTGTAAACTGCAGTGTTATGCACCACAACTAGGTTGGAGGGGGGGGGGGCGGAGTTTTATTGCACATACTGTCTTTGGATTGGCTTTGGGAACAGATCTTTGCAGGATATATTGTTTTAATTTAAGGAAAAGCTAGTGGCAACATTCGGATGGTCACTGTCGGAGTTTTTCGGAGATTTAAAGAAAAAATATTTACACAAAAATTCGTGTGCGGTGATTGCCAATGTCGAATTGGTTCGGACTAATGATAGCGTTTCTGGGGGCAAAAGATTATAAATAAATGTTTGAAAAAGGATAAATTATCTAGCTGAGTGAATGCTATAACGCATTAGTTAAGTTGGATGGTTAACTGTTAAGTTAAAAGACAGTTTTTTGATCTTAGTGGACATTTTTCATAGTTGCGATCGTTCAAACACAATAAAAAATATCACACTTAAAATGTCTGTATCCACATGTATTTGAGGTTAAGTACCAATTAAGGAAGCCCCTCCTAATTCACAACTAAGCTAGTGTTGTTGGGCTTTTTGCCGAAAGGAATAATGAAAATAAATTACAAATGTACAAGTTTTCAATAATGGCGGCCGGAAGTGATAAGCGCTGCGGTTTTTTTTTGGGAGTGATTTTCAAATGGCTGTAGTTATTTTTCTAGGATGAATTTCAGGATTCGTCTTTCCCCAGTCTGTAGCTGGAGTGAGTGGCTATTAAATAGTGAAAAGTTTGGCCTTTTTAGTCCATTATTGACGAAACGGCAGAGGGGAGAAGACCAAGGTCTTTTGCGTTTTTGTGCGCTCAAGAAAAAAAATTGTTTGTCATGAAAACGACGGTTTTTCGGCTGTAACCGTTTTTTGATAGAAACCGGTTTTTGATAGAAAAACTCGAAACAAGATGGCAGAATTTTCTTCCTTTTTCAACACCAACCGAGAGAGGAGAATCACGAACAATAATGTCAAGATCTTGATGAGAGCAACACAAGCAGCACTGAGACCTGACTCAAGACCAGCTGTGGTTGGGAAAGGAATTCAAATGTCTACAGCAAGAAAGTTCGTTGGAGTAGTGGAGTGATGGAGTGTGGACAATATGGTTTAAGTATCTTAAACTGTTGCCTGAGCAAGACAACCAGTACAAGTGTTGTCGAAACTTCACAAGTCTTAGTGGAAGCTTGAACAATTTTGGTTGTGCGTTATGAACTGTGGACCTAATTAGATATGCAGTAAGGTTTTCTTTGTGATCAGATGATTATGTAGAGGAGACATGGCTCTGTTCCGTTATGTCATAGGCACTGAAAAATTGTTCAGTTCCAGGTGTAGTAGTCTGTCCATTCATCATTTTTTTTTTGAAACAGCAGTGATGAGCTTGGTCAGTGTTAGTCGAGACATGTTCACAAGAATTCATTGGAAATGTCCTCTTACTTAGAAGGGTTTCGGAAGTTAGTTTGGTGGTTTCATTTTCATTTTTTATAGGTATGAAGGTTTCAGGAGGGATCAAGAGAGACTTCAGATGAAAAGAAATCGGTTTTGTCCTCGACGATGCTGCATTTTCTAATTTAAATTTGTTTATCGAATGAGAAAGTTACCGGTAGTCTATTTCCAGACTCTAAACCCGAACGAGTATCCCTTTGCTTTAGATCGGCAGCTGATACAAGGGAATGTCTTCGTTTCCGTGCATTCAAGAGTTCAGGATCAATTAAACGTGCAGTCGTTATCGTATTGCCAGATGGAATGGCTTACGAATTTGTCTGGTGGGAAGGAAGTTGTCGCTGTAGCCCGGTCAAGAAGAATGCTCTCAACCTTGGGGTGGTGTGCTGATCGGGATTCTAACATTTCCACTTCGGGATGAGATGAAGACTTTGGAGTGGGAATCTTGTCTAGTGGAACGTTGGTTCGTTTGTGGCTGGTGTTGGCTTTGTGATTGGGCTGCTGGTGTTTACTTTCTTCGGAAAGTGACGAGGATCATGGACCTTCTTTTATGTTGCTCTTCCTGGGACAATACCGTCTTGGGTAAAGACGGTAACAAGGCTTTCTCGATGCAGACAACTGAACGTTAGAGAGGCGGCATAAGCGTTGGGAACTGTTGGGCAATGGCGATAACAGTTTTATTTTGACCGATGCCAGTTTAAGTTTTAGGTTTGCAAGTTATGTCTGTAGCTGAGAATTTTCCTCACGGAGTGCCATGTTTTGAGTTTTTTGTTCTGTTGCTTCTTTTGAGAGGCTCAAAATGAAGTTGTTTAGTGGCTTTAGATTTTCGTCAAGTGGCTTTACTTTAGTCTTGGATAAGTGAAGGTTGATGATAAAGTCGAGTTTGGTGAAATGTCAACGTTGAGAGACTTCCTTCGGCTTTTCAGGGAGGATGTCAATTCAACATTTCCTGTTGCAAGAAGCCCTGATTTTGTGGTGGAGCAGGTTTCCGTTGACGGTGAAACAGATGTGGAGAAAGATTCGTCTTTCCTCGTTGGGTTTGAAGTGGAAGAAGTGTTCATCGTTTCGGATGCCTTTGAACTTAGTGGCGCTGACTGAGTTCAAGGCTTGGTTTTGAAAACGAGGTTGGTGATGGTGACATCAAAGAAGAGACCAACAACTCAGATGGTGCAGTGGGTTGAACCGGACCCATGAAAGGAGAGCTTGAAGAAGTGGTTCTTAGAGTTCGTGGGATTGTCGTTAACTTTTTGGCCTCACTGGATTTGTTTTCTGGTTGATTCATTTGTCCCTTTCAAGTTTTTCTTTCACTTGCCTGCTTCTTTTTGATAATCTGTTCTCATCTCCACGATTTTTTCCCACTCTGCTTTGCTGATCGATGAGCAGATATTGCAGGGACTTTCCAGTAAAAGTCACAGGATCTGTGGACTTGGCAGGCTTGATATGGGTAGAGTCTTGGTTTCCCAGACACTATTCTAACGCACTTACATGTTTTAGTCTGTGGGAAGGCGGATAAGTTGTCCGAGAGTTCAATTTTACGTCCAGATGGTTTCTTTATGCTTTGGGCATTGCGGTGGATGATGATCGTCGAAGGGTCCATTAGCATCGATGTAGTGGCGTGAAAGGAAACGTGTTCCCGCCCAAATCACGCTTCGTACGGTCGGAAGGCTGAAGTATGTCGATTTCGTACGGGATGGCGCCGCGGGCATAAACCTTTCGTGGCCTGAAAAGGAAAGTAAAAGGTTTGGGTTTGGCCTTGGAGGTGGTTTCCCGCGTTTGATCTTCTTGTTTTATTATTATATATTTTTTTGTTGGAATTGATCGTTGAATGTATGCTTGTAAACATTTAGACAAGTTTGGTTTCAATTTAATTTTTAATTTTCCGAAGTTGCGTTATGATTTGGGCCTTTGCATCGCTTGTTTGTGGTTGTTTGTTATTTTTTTTTTAAATGACATGTCGTTTGTGAATCAGCCCTATCACGGTAACGGGAAACGGCCGCGAAGGGCGGTGAAGATTGTAGGTATGACGTGGGATGTTGATTGGTGGATTATGAAGTTAGCTGAGCTGCGCCTTACGTTGGTGTGTAACGAAAGGGACGTTGAGATGGCTGTGTCTTGGGCGATTCTGGGTGAGTCGCGCTTGTGGTGAATCCGCTCGACTGCGGGAATCGACTTGACCAAACAAAAGGGAAGGGATGTTAGCAGATTGGTCTACATCAAGAAGAATCTAGGTGTACCTGATCTTGGTGTGTCATGCTTGCGTCTACATTCCATGAGGCCATGGACTATGTCGATAGGTCTGGGTGTTGGAGCCACAAACGGAGGGGACGGGTTAATGGTCGAATGGCGGAGCGGAATAGTTCTGGTGTTTGAACTGTCAAGGAACGAGAACCGTTGAATCAACGTAGGCAAATGCGAACCTCGGCGGATGGGTGGGCAGGCGGCCGGTATAGGGTCAGGCGGGATTCTCATTATTCTTTCTTCTCTTAGGTTTTTTCCTCCTCATTTCTCATTTCCTTTTTTTTTTTTTTCGGGAGTCCCGTGCGGGCAGAATGGAAAACAGAGATGGTTGTAATCGTTGAGATGAGGCAAACAGAAGGTTCACCCTTGTTCGATGGATCCGGTCCTTGTCTTTCGTTGCTTTGTTTGTTTAGCGAAAGGTAGAACCGAGGCGATTCAAGTGATTGGATGCATGGCCTGAAGGAAGCCAGTTATCTCATGATGAAACGAAAGAGAGGTCTAAGACGACCCTATTGAGGTGGGTAGATTCAGTGCGAGGGCTCCGTCGCTACCGCTAGTGATGTTATCAGTTTCCCGTGATTGTGGAGAGGCAAAAAGAGGGTCCACCGTGAAAGTGTGTGGCCTCTCGTGGAAAGGTGTGAAAGGAAGGTCCCAGGAGGTCCGTCTAACGGGTTGGGTTCCGTGAAGAACACGTTAGTTTTATGTTGAGTTGCACCTGAAGCCTTTTGTGGGTTGAAAGGAGGGACTTGTGTGTCATTAAGGAATTCCCTCTACCTTTTCTGACAGGACGAAAGGGAGAACCAATATGGTCATGACTTTAAAATTGTTGAGGTCGCCTGAAGGTTATGCATGTCTTCGTTGAAATATGAAGATTCTCCCAGAGAACTTGTTCTTGCCAGGAGAATCTAAGTTCTCTGAGTCGAATCCGACGAAACTGTGTTACAGTGTGGGATACCCTTCCTTGTCCGCGGCACGTTTTAACCTACTCATTTGCATCTAATTTTACCTAATTAATGCAAAAATTACGTCACTTCCGGTTGCCTCCTCGCTGCCTGTCTCCCCTATTACCATCACTGTCGTTTTTTGAGGCTGGCCTACTTGCCGCAAAAAACGACAGTGATGGTAATAGGGGAGACAGGCAGCGAAGAGCCTACTTGCCAGCGCCAGGGAGGCGGGCGGGCAGTAACTGTAACACAGTTTCGTCGGATTCGACTCAGAGAACTTAGATTCTCCTGGCGAGAACAAGTTCTCTGGGAGAATCTTCATTTCTCCATCGCAGAATCCTCCTCACTGTGTTACAGTGTGGGATAGATTAGTTAGACGTGGCACTGCCAGCCTTACCTGTTCACCGTATCTAGTTCCTAGCTTGCAGACATTGCAGTAGAGTCCCTGCCAGGCTCGGAAGCACTTCCCTCCTGTACTGTGTATCAAACACCGATACTGAGGACCAGTTCTTTAATGCCATGATTTGGGACGCCGAAGCGCCACAGGAAGCTGCAGTCGTAGCCACCCTCATGGAATGAGCTCGGAACTGCGCCGTGTCTATTCCGGAGTCGTGCAATACCTGACAAAACCACCTTGCCACAGTCTTCGTACCCACAGGCTTGTGCGGCCGCACATATGACAAAAGAAGCCGCGTTGGCCTCTCACCCTCAGCCAAGGCTAGCCGATCCCGCAGGGAGGATCGTACGTCTGATGTGAGATGCCAAGGAACGGACGGCGTCCAGCGACCTTTCACGGTTTTTCTGCAGGCGGAGTACTAAAAATGGTGCACCACTGCAAGCCGTCTTGGGGTCCTGCACGACAAAAACGGCTTCCTCTGCCGAAAACTCACACCAGTCCAAATTAAGTGTAGCCAGTTCGCTCGCCCTATCACCCGCACAAATTGCTAACAACATCACAACCTTGTATGTTAACTGACGCAGTGATAAGTCTTTCGGTGGGTGCAAAGTCCGTAGAAACGCAGCGACCATTCGCAAGTCCCAAATCGCCACATACCTCGGTGTCGGCGGTCGTTTCCGGAATCGTCCTCGCACGAAACGCTTCATCATAGGGTGCTGTGACACAATCCCGGTCCTGCCCGGCAGCTGAAACTTAGCGATCGCCAACAAATATACTACTATGCTACGATATTGCAAACCGCACTGAAAAAGTTCTGACAAGAAATTTATGCACGCGATGACTGATGCCATCCATGGGTCGCAGCCACGCTGCCGACACCACTACTCCCACCTCATCCATTTACAAGAATACACTCGCCTCGTTCCAGGCGCAATATCCGCTACAATTATGTCCCTTGCCAACTTTGACAAACTTAAGTCCGGGCCCCAGACTGTCTGGTCCGGCCCCACACCACACAAAGTTTCACTATTCGCCCTCTGCGAATGTAGGTGTAGCCCAGTGGTCAAATCACCTTGAAACACTTGAACCTGGTCATTGTCCTGACCATCCCAGGTCTTCTCCAAAAATCCAAAATCATAAGAGAACAAAGGCGACTCTGATGAAAGGTCAGAGCCAAATGAGGTGAGTGCGTCTTTATCTTAACTTTCTTAAACCTTTGGTGGCGAGACGAAAGGGAGATGCCAGCTGGTGGCCTTGATGAAAAGTGGAGGCCGCATGAAAATACTACCGGTTTCGCCCAGTGAGTTTTTCGTGGTAGTATGAAAGGGATATCCAAAGTGGCCATGAGTAAATAATGAAGGTCACACGAGGTTCTTGTAAACTTGGCTTTCAATACTTTATGTACCCTTCTGTGATGAATGAAAGGGATCCATCCATCCCTCGGCTGTGGCGAAGAACGACCAGTTGCAGGAAGGTCTAACATGTTTGCATTGACTGCTCCAAGCATTTCGTGTTGAAACGAAAGAAATATCCGAGAAATATCCGAGAAATATCCGTTGAAATAACGAATAGAAATATTGCTGTCATGCACCACTGCCAATGCTAATGTGGCAGATTCAAAATCAGACGACGCTATGTAACGAATGCATCGTTTGGTACTGAAACTTCTGAAGAAGGTGGACGCCGTCCTTAATCCACCGAAAATTTAAGTGGACAACTTTGTTATTGTTCATTGCTGTGGCCTTGTGTATTTAGTTTTTTAACAATGTCGTTAACACGCCACAGTAAATCCACACACCGATTGCCGGTTTTCTTCGGAATGGAAGGGATAGCCAGCTGACGCGAAGCCGAGAGAAGGACTAGCTTAGTTGCAGTGGCATGAAATCAGTCTTTTGTGAAGGAGCAAAAGGGACGAGAACACTGACGTACAGAGAGGAATGAAGCTGCTGGGCGTTATCCAACTACCCGGTGAGAAGACAACAGACTGTCGGAAGGGCGAAAGAGAGACGACAAAGGACAGGAGCCATCGTGGAAGGAAGGAGATTTGCAGCCGCCATCAGGAACAACAGGTCCGGCATTGAAATACTGGAAAGACAAGAATGTATTAAACATTATTCTATGTATTTGATGAAGTTCACAGGTGAAACGAAAAGGTAATGGGTGTAAACGAGCGCCACCGAAAAACGCCTGTTTTTCAAAAATTTTAAAATTTTTTCTCGAGGCATATCTCGCCGTTTTTGCAATAATGGTCCGATTCTTACAAACTCTTCGACATTCAATAGCCTGTCCACATACAAGACTCTTGGGGAAGCCCAAATCTGGACTTTCCCCCAGGAAGAACCATTAAACTACGTTTGAAGATCACCTCAAACCAACCGAGGCACTCAGTCATCATGGCCGCCATTGTTGTAATTTGTATTCATGTATTTTGATTTATTACTCTTATTTTCGGGCATAAAGCCCACAAACACTAGCTTAGTTGAATTTTAGGAGGAGCTTCCTCTGCGAAGGTACTGAACCTCGAGGATTTTACAGACAACAATTTGATGTGTGATATTTTTTATTGTGTTTGAACGATCGCAACTGCTATGAAAAATTTCCACTTAGATCAAACATAGTCCTTTAACTTTAAAGTTAAAACCTCCAATTTAACTTCATGCGGTTTAGCATACAACTAAGCTTAACTATTTATTCATTTATTTAGCCTTTTATAATAATCGTTTGCCCCCAGAAACGCTGCCATTAGTCCAAGTAATTAAACATTGGCATTCTGCCGGACACGAATTTTAGTGTATTTATGTTGGTTTTAGTTCTCCTCTCAGCCCGACTGGACCCAACCAAATGCTACTGCTAGCTTGATATACTATTAAAACTAAAAGAATTCTTTAAAAGATCTGTTTCCAAGCAATTCCGTAAGTCAAACTGTGCAAAAACTTCGAATCCTCAATTTCCCCCCCCCCCCCCAGCCAAAACTAGTTGTGGTGTATAACACTGCAGTTTACAGTTAAAGCTTGTTTAATTTAATAGTAATGCTTTCTGCATTACCCAAAGCCAAGTATCAAGCTTTAACAAGAGCCTATTCACGTTGCAAACATGTAAATATTCAATCCGTAGCCAATATTACAAAGTAAAGGTCTAATTCACAATGTTCAATTGAGTAAAACTCAAAACAGGCCTGTCTTTTCCGTTTACATGTCCCTACTCCTTCAAACGGCTCTGCACCCAGTCCCTTTGTTCATCCGACTTCTCCTCCCACTTTCCATTGTTCTCGAGGCCCTCAGCCAATCAGACCCCCGCAGCTATCCTCGGCGTCCGCGCCTACTTCCGGTATTCTGTATAAAACCCCAGCCCCAGAACTCAATCGTT